>WSXT02183434.1:0-36899 GCA_011762715.2 Neuroterus valhalla | reverse complement strand
AATGCGGTTCAAAATGATCGAACGCGCAGAGCACCTGACAATGGTTCGGCCAGTATTGCCGATTGTTCCAGAGTTCGACGTGCCTAACGGCAGAGGTTACATGATACGCCTGCACACTGTGGTGCCAGAAACACACAGAGCTTTCGCTAGTTTCACAGCAAGTGTTCAGAAACCGTGCCATGAACCTTACGCGGACAATAGATGTGCGCGGAACGCTTCCTCAACAGCTGCAAGAACTAGCCGCAGAGGAAAACCCGGTAGCGACCTTGAGACCAACTGCTAAAACAAGGCTCCCCTTGAGAGACGATGGCGATTTTAGGGCAAGGAGAAACGTTAACATTCAGGTTTCTCCAAAGCCCCATGATCGGGCTGAAATGGATGCTACTCTCCGAGAAGATCTCTTAGAAGATGCAGAAGATTGGTTAGGCAAGACAAAACCCGTCCCGTATGCAGTATAAGATTGACTACATAAAATTTTGTAAGCCTTTTAAGGCAAGTATTCGGAAGTTCGCTCATGAAATGAGGTTCCATCGTCACACATTGAAAATGTCAAGGCTGATGACCATCAAACAGCAAATTGTTGTTAGCGATCCTCCTGTTTTCGTCAAAAACCCACCAGAGTCCGAAAAAGCCAAGACATTTTGGAGGGAGATTTACGAAGTAGAACATCCATTGAATGAAGGCACTGATAGCATCATACGTTTCAAGGAGCTGTGTAATAATCTTATAATATCCAAAAAGGAATGCCCACCAATCACTGCTGAGGGGGTGAAGAAAGCATTAAAGGGGCACGGAGAATTTCTGCGCTGCTGGTCCAGATTGTATTCAGAACATTTTGTAGAAGAAGTTCTCTTCTACACATGAACATCTGGCCCACATCTTTACCGAATATTTGAAGTTGGAAATCCCCATTCCGCAGTGGCTGGTGTTAGGACGAACTGTACTCCTACCCAAGAAAGGTGACTTGTCCAACCCAAGGAACTACAGACCAATAACTTGCCTGAACAGGGGGTATAAGATCTTTACATCTATCCTGAATGATAGGATTGTTCGAATAATTGGACCTGTATGAAGTGAGATTAACGAACACCGAGGATCGAAAAGAGGCGCAGCAGGATGTCGAGAAAACCTGCTGATCGACAGGAGTGTCTGCAAAGATGCTGCAAACCACAAACGCAATCTGTCGATAGCCTGGATTGATAACAAGAAAGCAATGGTCAGGAGTCACAAAATGAGTGGGGAAGGAGCGTTTTACAAGAAGTAGCGGCTTTACAAAGCCGCGGAGCAGGCAGCTGGGACCCTTGTCCTGAACCTTAACATCAGAAGTTAGGACAGTGCATTACTCCATCAAGAAGTCTCACTTATCAAAGCACAAGTGAAGAAAGCAGAGGCCAGAATTTGCTAAAACAACATCAAGACAAGGTGATGCATGGAATTTTTTACAAGATTGTAAAAGAACAATCCTTGTCACATGAGTCAACGTTTGCTTTCCTTAAGTCATCTGGACTAAAGTCAGGAACAAAGAGTTTTATTTTCACGTGTCAAGACGGTGTAATTTCCACTTTAGCATACCGCATGAGTTTATTACGTCAAGAGGTTTCCAGCGATAGGTTCAGGGCGTGTCTGAGATTCCCTGAGCACCTATGGCATATACTATCAAATTAGCTTTTAAGCCTCCTTGTTGACTTTTCAACCGAAACACTTGAATTCGGATTATTTCAGATTTGCATTTCCAAGCGTGAGTCTATTCCAAATGAAATCAGATTGAATGTATTCCAATTCGTGAAATTTTTCAGAATAAATCATTCGAAGTTTAAAAGGTTTGATGTTTAAAAATATGCCAATGAGTTTCAAAATTCACAGGTGCTTCTTGGCGCAAGGATTGGACCCTGAAAATTGGAGTTGCTACCTGTGAGATGCTCGAACAAAGCCAGGGCAATTGGTTTTTCCGCATACAAAAAGATACAAAAAGAATAGAAAATCGTGTTGTTATTGAATTGATGATATTCTCACAATATCCTGAGCTATGAAGAACGCCAAAATCCAATTCTGGAGAAGCTAGTAAAATTTCAAGAATTTATGTTTGAACAGTTTTGAATTAAGAGGATAATCCTCTTGATAACAAAAAAAACTATACAGGTGATGGTCAATCAATTGGCCATCCTGCTTTTTAGTCGCTCTACAGTTTTTCTTCGAATAACACATTTTTTACGGGAATTGTCTTCAGAATGCGTTTATAAAAATAACCAGTTTCATTTTTATCTCATCGTCTTATGGAACTGTTTCTGAGTTTAAATGGAAATCTGTTTTTCCTTTATTCGCTGAAAGTATTTTACGCTGATAATTCAAATACTTTCTTTTTGGCTCAGAATTAATATTCCTTCGTTTGAATTCAAATCCCTGCGAATCTCTGTATGAAAATTCCTATTTTCCGGGATTTTTCGATTGAATGCTGTCTTCATGTTTTCAAATCAATTTTTTTTGTAGGGGTCGAACTTGTTCAAACAGACATGCAATTATTTGGTTGAGAATAACCTCTCCACTTAAAGAATAACCGCATGTATTGATTAAATTTAATTTTTGCATCATAAAATTGAATGAAAATATTCTAATTGTTGTTGGAAATGCAACTATATTTGAGGAAATTCTTATCTTCGTGTTGAGAAATAATTTTCTTGAAGGGGAATGTCAGAACTTCTGGTATATTACGAGGATGATCCTCTTGGATGAAATTTAAATATTCTGTTCCAAATTCATAGGTTTTTTAAACAAATGAATTATCTTCATTGAGAATTTATATTTTCGTTTCGGAAATACACTGTTCTATGGAATAATTTTCTTATTGTTTGAAAATTATATATTCTGGATGAAATGGCGTTTTTCTGTTTGGGAATATATTTTTTATGGTTGAAATATCAATTTTTTGGTTTGTGGGTTAAACTACTTTGTTAAAAGTTCGTCTTCTTAGACTAGAAAACGAATTATATTCGATGTTGAATCAAAATCTTCTTTGGTTGGTAGAACATTTTCTCTAATTTTTATTATTCGAAGGGACAAATAATTATTCTGATTGTGATGTGAAATGCAAATTTTTTGATAAAAATTCGTTTTTCTCTCAATTGAAAATAATTCTTTCTAACTGAGATTTTAAATATTCCAAGATTTTAACACCTAAATTTTTGGATGAAATTTCTTCACGTTTGTGAATCCATCATCGTTGTTTGAAAGTCAGTTCCTCTGTTTGAAATTGAATAACTTTATTGGAATGTACTCATATTCAATTAAAAAATCATATTTCGTAGCTGATCATTGAACTCTTTCCTTGAAAATTTGTATTTTTTGGATTGACCTAGCTTATGTATCATTTGGAATCAAAATCTTATTAGGAAGGAGAAAAATTTTTCTCCCAAGATTCATCATTCAAATTAAAATTCCACTATTCTAATTCTTCTACAGATTTAATTATTCAATCATTCAAGGTTGGAAATCAGAAACTTCTTTGAAAAGAGAGAAAATTCTCAATTCAAGATTTATTATTCAAGTTTATGTTCCAAAATTCTAAGTTCAGTTAAAAAAGTAAATATTTGTTTGAAATTTGTTTTTCTTTGGCTGGAAATCAACTTTCCATACTAATCAATTTTCTCAACTGAAAAATTTACACCAATACTTTTTGGTCGAAAAGTTCTCTGTTCAATATAAATTCCTTATCTATTGTTGAAGATGGATATGTTCTTGAGAAAAAATCAAATATTTTGATTGAACATTCATGTTTTTATTTTGAAAATACAACAGTTCACAACGAATTCGTCATTTTCCATTTGAAAATTCCACATTTTACATATTTTAAATGAAAGTTCGTCTTTTTGTTTGCAAATTTATCCTATTTGGTGGGAATTTTCTCCTTTTGGTTTTCAGATTGTCACTTTTCGATAAAAAATTGATGAGTAAAATTTTCATACCAATTGGAATAAAAAGGAGAAAATATTCTGAAACTCGTAAATGAATCAGGTCACAAGAATCGCCATAATTTTCAAATGACAATGTTCTGAATAAAAAATTACACATGCTTTTCATGGAAGGAGAATCTTTTTCGGAAAAACTATTTTTAATGTAAGAAAAACCGTCCAAGTTACCTAAACTTCGATTTTTCGCCCAAAAATGCACAATATGTGAAATAAAGAAGTTGAAGTTCCGGAAATTTTTGTCTTTAGAAAAATATGTTGCCCAACTATTCTCTATCATTGTTGGCAAATGTATTATCATACAGAGCGATAGGGAGCAAGGAGAATTATTCACCTAGTCATCATGTTTTTCCAGATTATGTACACGAAGATTTGTATAAAAAGAGTGGGCTGTCAAGAAAAAAATGAAGTCGATATTTGCAAGTTGAGGGAAACTATCGTTTTCAGAAAATATGTTTAAATCACGGTTTCCCATTTTCTTTTTCCTCTTTTGCATGCTGCAGAAGAGCGAAATTCTCGATGCTGCAGCCACAAATCGAGAATTCAGCAAGGTGTGTCAAACTTCCGGATGTAAAGATGCTGGTATGTATAATTTTTGTGCCAATTATATTTTCGTATTCCTTGAACAAATCACTCAGATCGTTATCAGCAGTTTTGGGATTTTTTACCTATGGTGCATCAAATTTGCTAGTGTTTCCTTTTTTTTATTCTGATGAAGCATGTTTGTATGAGGCCATCCAACAGAAATAAGGCGTGTAAATAATTATTATTTTCCCATTTTGAAGTGATGACGTGTAAACATGTTATAATGGTGGAGGTGATGTGGCCCAATTCCACGTTCCACCATCTTGCTACCTGGTTCTTCAAATTATATCAAATAAATTGATCAATTGAAATTAGAAAAGAATAAGAAACAGTCTTATGCGAATAATGAACTTTTTTTTGGAATGATTTTTGCTGGAATTTGTAATTCAAAGAAGAGTTTAGATATGGAGTCATAATGATTCGAAAATGGTTTGGGATATTCAGAAATTCCAGTTTGCGTCATTTCATTCTTTCTATTTTTTTATAAGCATTGTTATACAAACATGTTCAACACAAATTGACCTTGTTAAAGAAAAGCCATCAAACTTTAGTGGTCATTTACATGTCATATCAGTGAAGTTTTGAAAAATTGTTGCTATTCCTAATTGAGACTTATTAGAATCCGAAGAATATTTATCATTTATTGAACAATTTAGATCCAAGTCTGTCATCCCTACTTTTTTCAGCTAGAAATTATTCGTTATAAAATAAATTATTTATGTTCCACATTCTACACATATAAATTGAGAAATAAAGAAATTCAGGTATCGTATTGATCATTCGCCTCTTTTCATGAAAAATCATTCATGTTCATTTTTTGGTTCACAATTTGGCTGCACACCGTATATAGAATTGAAAATTGAAATATTTGGTAAAAACTATCCTTTTTATGAATTTCTTTTTTTTTAAAGAATTGAACAGTTTTTTTTAATCACTTCTCGTCGTTAGGAGTTCAAATGCTTGACTAGAAGATTGACTCCTTCCTAGGAATTAATTTATTGTTGAAGTTTACAAATTTGGTTAAAAACTCGACTACATTTATGATTTGTTAGAAATTCATAGTGTTTAGAAATATAATTTTTTCACAATGAACTAGATTCTGAGCCATATCAAATCCACAACAAAAACGACATAGTTTGAAATCATACAGATGCAATTTCAACCAGAAATGATAAATTTATGAGCAAAAAGATTTCCTTCCTACCAAGAATGTGATTAACGAATTTAAAAAATGCATATTCAAACAAATAGATAAACATTCAACCAGGAAAACCCCATTTTCCACCAAAAAAAGAATAGTTTAACAAAAAAGTTCGACATATAACCAAATCTGTAAATGTTCGAACAAGAATACGTTTCTGTCTACTAAAAGATAGATTTTTTATCAAAAATTTTCCAAACAAAAAAGTCCGATCCCAAAATGAAAGGACAAATTATTTGCAACCAACGGTTGCATTCTCAACCTAAAATGATGAGTTTTTAGAGAATGGCGTAACATTTCTGTAAAAAAAGAAGTTTTTCCATTCGGATGAATAAATTTCAACCATGGAGATAATTTTTCGAATATAAAGTTGTCTTGGATGATAGTTGCACTTTTCATGAAGAAACGAATATTCGAAACGTAACCATAATAATATAATGTTCAAATAAAAATATGAAATATTGAACGGAAATGAAATCGTAACATTTCCAGTTTGGATGATTAATTATCAAACCGAAGACTGATCAAAAATATAAAAAGAGAACACTTTAATTTTCATTCGTAGGGAAATTGTTCCGAACGCAGTGATGAATCTTCGATGCAAAAAGAAAAAATACAACAAAAGAATGCAAAACATAATGAAATAAATAATTTTTCACGGCATGTCTGGTGGAAGTCCAATTTTCATTGCCTCTGAAGAGCCACGAAAATGGCGGATTTCAGAGCTCGGCTCGACTCGACTCGGTTCGGCTATTTCCGGTTAGATTCGGCTCAACTTTCAAGCTACTCTATAAAACGTAGGCCTTGATAAAATTTTCTTCACTTACGTCTGCCATATTGTTTTAACAAGTCATTGTAAGTTACGATTCGTGACATTGCTGCCAACAGCGCGGAGGGCACCAAAGTCGCTGTTTACAGTATACTCGACTCGCGGTTGTATTTTTCTCATGATCTCTTCGTCGCCGCTAAAAATATATGACTTCCACCAGTTGTGCCGTGAAGTTATGTGTTTGTCGAGGCGTGAAACAGGCAATTCCCGACCAGTGTGTGGAGACACTCACCTACGGCTCGTGCTGTCATCCTCACACTGCTCGGAAATTGCCTACTTTCACGCCTAGACAAACAAATAGCTATTTCAAACGAAAAAAGGATCTTTCAACAGAAAGATTAGTTTTATACAAAAAAGACGAATTACTGTACAACCCACAGTTAGTTGACGGAGTAAGGAATTCTTGTATTTTCGAAAATTCATTAAAAGTTAGAGTAAGGAAACATCCGAATATGATGCTGCTAGAGTTGATTTTTGAAGAATAGGGTTACTGTTCATGATCTGACAGATGTGAAAATTTGTAGAATAGTAAAATCATCTCGCAAATATTTGGGAAGGATTTTCTCAGGTTCTTGGGAAATAAGCTGAAAGATGATGATCGCATGTAAACTGTAACGGAAGGTTAACATAAGATGAAGTAGAGTTTAGGAAAATAGCAGAAGGAAGAAGTAAAGATAAAAGAATTCATAATAAGAAAAAGTGATTACTAGAGGATTTGGAGTAAAAAGACAAGAGGAAAAGAGAAGGTAATTATTCGACAGTCGGGGAGCAAGAGAATAGATTCTAATTGATGATATCGAGTTGGAAGGGTGAACGGAGTATTCCAAGAGATTTTCAAGAGGCGCTGAAAAAGGGTAAAGGGTGAAGGATGAAGGGTACAAGCAGGAGATAAGATAAAATTAAACTAGATAAGTGGGCAACATATGAGCACGGGTTCAAAAATGGAGCAATGAAATATGGTGGGGAAGAAGCAGTTTAACTCCAATAGGTTCGGAGAAGCAAAGGTCGAATGGGTGAAAAAGACAGGGTTCTGGTACTTGAGGAAGAAAAGAGAAAAAGAAAAAAATGAATATAGGGCTGATGAATATAGACTAATACATATCGACGGGAATGGTGGAAAAGTAGTGAAGCTAAACATCACACCTCCGATAGCTGATATGGGATGGTCAAGAGGGCCAAAAACTATTGATATCTAAGAAAAACAAGGAGGAGGATTGATTATTAGGGTCGCAGAGATTCAGGGTAGGAAAAAAGTGAGAGTATTTAGGTACTAGAGAAGTAAAGGAGAGAATATGGATAGGGTATGTAGGTATGAATTGATGAAGAGGCTAGTAGGGTCAGATGGAAGAGAGCTGTTTCCTCGCTTGCGCAGGATAAGAGAAAGTTAAAAATGACTCCTATAAGAGTATTAGAGAGAAGCTGTTTGCGAAATAGAGGATGGTATTAGAATTACAGTGCTGAGAGGACCAGGAAACTCAGCGCAATACTTCAAGAATCTAGGATCAAGAATAAAGGTTAAGGTCATGTTGAACTTTCAATTAATGAGATAGCCGAACCAGCAAATTATTTGAAGTATGAAAATAGAAAAGTGGTTTCAATAATGAATTCGTTTTCCTGAGATGAGGTATGGTAATCATTACTTCATTCCGCAGCTTCCACAATCCTCCAGAATATCGACCCCAAGGTAAAGCCGTGCGATGACTTTTACGGTTTTGCCTGTGGTAATTTCTTGAAAGCCACAGTTATTCCAAAAAATAAGACTTCCATAAACAGGAATGATATGATCCAAGACAAAGTTCGAGAGCAACTGAAAAGTGTCGTTATCGAGCCAATTCATCCCAATGAACCTAAATTTATCACTTTATCAAAGAACTTCTACAAGGCATGCATGGATACAGGTAAGCGTATCTGACACTAAAAAATTCAATATAATAACCACTGTTCCATAGAAGACTAGTTATTTTCTTCTGCTAAAGCTGCGATTGAGAAGAATGGGGTTCGAACAGTACTGGCAAAACTAAAAATAGCTGGTGGCTGGCCTCTACTCGAAGGAGACAATTGGAGAGAGAAAAACTTTCATTGGGAACTTGCACCTTTCGATATGCGCAAATTGGGGTATGATTCTGATTATTTCTTAACGATTGGTGTTCTTCCCCTTGGTATCCCATCCGATCAAAATATTGTATTATATGTACGTAATCACCATTGCAGAGGAAAATAAAAAAGGAGGGATGCAATTGCATATGCTCATCTGTGAAATTTATACTTTTCAGATTGGCCAACCAAAATTATCTCTCAAACGCGATGTTTTGGTGAAAGGACTTAATGATAAGATCGTCTCTGCCTACTACAATTACATGATCGATACAGCTGTTATTTATGGATCAAATAGACCAAGAGCTGAAAAAGAATTGAAAGAAGTTCTCGAATTGGAAATCCAGCTTGCTAAGGTGAATGATAATTAAATAATAATAGACCAACAAAGAATAGAATAAATTCCCGGTGTTTCAAGATAACTCTTTTTTATCATTTTAATGTGTTTAAAGTTCTACCCAGGTAACTTCTGTTTTTCCTGTATTCAGCTACGAACTCAGTGAGTTCAAGATGTTATGGATATAAAACGGGATCTGAATTATTTCGGTGCGATGTTGTAGTGGGTTCAAAATGAGGAGTACAGTTTAGATTAAAGTTCGTCCTTTTCAGCTGTGGTTCTTGTGCAGAGGACAAGGGCGCTGCAGGTGACAATAATTTCTTCTGGATGACTCTAACTACAACCATCTATTAAACCGGAAGGTTTTAGTTGCCTTTCATCTGATAGTTGCTCATTTTTCAAAAAATACGATAAGTTTTCGATGAAACCGCAACTTCAGCTGCTGCCTATTGATCTTATTGTATCCTATTGATTCTTGGTTGGTTGGAATGTTCCTTTCATTTTACAAGCAAATTGCCTTCATCTGTTGTTCTAATACACTGATCCGAGAGAAGGTTTGGGTCGTTGTTGTACCGTAAAGAGGTACCCTGCTAGTACCCTGTTGTACCCTGCAGCAGCGCTTTCGATTTGAGATTGCTGCTGCGAGAGTTTGGCACAGCAGTGCTCCCAAATATTGGGATGTTGATTGTATCGTACTGCGGTATAGCCTATAGCGGTCGCCACAGTCGCATCGCTTCGCGATCTCTTTGCTTGCGGACTACAGCCTTCTACTTTTGGCAATGCAGTGCTCCCGAAACCATGCGCGATATACACTTCGCGTTTTGTATGATGCGTGCTTGTGATAGTTTCTGGTTTCCACGACCCTTTCATGAATTTCTCTCGCGAATTTTCCCATTCGCAGAACAAGTCGTCTTCTTTTGATCAAACAATCAATATGCCTGCGTTCACTCAATATTGTTACAACGTTGTGAGGTGCTCGTCTTCAACAGATGTTTCATGTATCTGCATTGCTTATTCCCCTATGGTTTCTGCTCCTGAAGTCGAGTTGATTGAAATCTGAAGGTCAAGTGATCGAGATCTACTACAAAAATTTCGCTGTGAGGCACAAAATTTTGCTTGCTGCTGTCATAGTCTCGGAATTGCTCAACTTGTGATATACACAGTTGTTTAAGATATACAACGCCTTAATCCTCTTTATACTTGAAAGACTATTGTCTAGGCGATAGCTTTCGTTTCATCTAGTTTTAGTGCTTGATCATTCTAACGCGGCTGTTTTTTCTATCGTTTCAAAATCAACGCTAGACTATTTGATGATCCTATAGGAGTATGCTATGAGAGGGATAGCCTAAAGTTCCTAATTAAATTTGTCCATATGCATTGTCCTGAATTTGTCTTCTTTTAACATTATGTGTAGCTGCCATTCGACATCTAACTTGTAACATTGATCATATGCTGTTAATTTTATGACCTAGATACAGTTTCATGACAGCTATGTGCAAGGGACTATACTGATCCATGATGCAGTAAATCAGTCTCATTGAATGATGTCAATCGTCATTAAAAATAATATAGTTATTATTGGTTGCCCATAATCAAAATAACTGATCATTCTTCCTAGGAAAATCATCGCACCGCAAAATCATTCAATGAAACTTAAACAGATCTTCTGTTGGTGACTCATCACCCTGATCGCGGCAGGAGTGATTGTAATCAGGTCCGTTCCGCTAGCACCTCGACAATGGAATTTCCATATTCCGTTTATATCTGAATTTTGGACTATTTTTTGGCTATTTTTGGGCACCGATGCCGATTTTTGGGCTCTTAATCTTTCTCAAAAAACCGACATTTGGTTGGAGGTGTAGGCGCCAGCACCTTCACTAGAGTAAATTTGAGAAATTTGGGAAAAACAACACACAAGAATTTTGGGCTAATTTTGGGCTCTCAGCAATCGCAAAAACCGAATTTCCGAAAACTACCACTTTGTCAAAAAAACCACCCCCAAAATAAAATATAGACTGTACTCAAATTTCAGTATATCAGAATTATGGGCTATTTTTGGGCTTTTTTTGGGCACCAATGCAGATTTTTGGGCTCTTATATTTTTCTCAAAAAACCGACATCCTTGTGGAGGTGCTGGCAGCCAGCACCTCCACTAGAGGAAATTTGACAAATTTGGGAAATACAACCCAACAGAATTTAGGGCTAATTTTTTGCTCTCAGGAATTGCAAAAATCAATTTTTCAAAAACCACCCCTTTGACAAAAAAAACTACCCCCAAAATAAAATATAGATTGTTTTCAAATTTTAGTATATCAGAATTATGGGCTCTTTTCGAGCTTTTTTTTGGCACAAATTCCAATTTTTGGGTTCTTTTATTTTTCTCGGAAAAACAATGTTATTGTCGAGATTATTACGCCAGCACCGTCAATAGAGCACATTTTAAAAATTCGGAAAAAATATGAACCAGAATTCAGTTGTTTCTCATGCTCTTTAAAAGTACAAGCAAAATTTCCCAAAAAACACACCTATCATATAGGAGCTACCCCCAGAATGAAATATCCCCTTCACTTAAATAAAAACCTCTGGGACTTGGTATTTCCTAGGGCTCTCCACTAGTGCAGAAAGTGATTATTCCTACAATTTAACTAAAAAAATAAAGCCAAGACTTCATACTTCTTTCGAAAGCCCTTCAAGCATGAACCTGAACACAACAAAGAAAAATGAATTTTTTGGGAACCAGAATTTCGCTCTTTTTCAATGCTTTCTTTGGGGCCTTGTAGCCCACTTTCCCGGTTTCTTGGGTCAATCACTTTTTTTTAAAGATAAAATTTTATGTGTACATTCTAGCTTGAACCAAGCTTGCACCTCTTTTGCATGGAAATTCGAAGAAAAGTCAAAATAAAGCCGAACAGATTTTGGGACTTCTCTTGGAACTATTTTTGGGCTCCTCGAGAATACCCACTCTGTTTTTGGGCTGAAACCCTTAACGCTGAAAACACCCCCTTGTATCCTGCAGATCTGACTTTGACCAAAAATAATTATTTATCAAATCTTTGAACTCCAATCCGTTCAATGATTTTTGGGCTCCTACAAAATACCCAATTTGAATTTCGGGCTGCAACCCTCAACGCTGAAAACAACCCCTTGTATCACTTAGATCTGACTTTGACGGAAAATAATTATTTACCAGATCTTTCAACACCAAACCATTCAACTATTTTCGGGCTCCTCTAAAGTACCCACTTTGATTTTTGGGCTGCAACTCTTAACGCTGAAAACACCCCCTTGTATCCTGCAGATCTGACTTTAAAGAAAAATAATTATTTACAAGATCCTTGAACGCCAATCTATTCAACTATTCTTGGACTCCTCGAAAATACCAACTTTGAATTTCGGGCTGCAACCCTTAACGCTGAAAACACCCCCTTGTATCACGCAGATCTGACTTTGACGGGAAATCATCATTTAACAGATCTTTGAACGCCAATCCATTCAACTATTTTTGGGCTCTTCGAGAATACCAATTTCAATTTTTGGGCTGCCACCCTTAACACTGAAAACACCCCCTTGTATCCTGCAGATTTGACTTTGATCAAAAATAATTATTTACCAGATCTTTGAACGCCAATTTATTCAACTATTTTTGGGCTCCTCGAGAATACCCACTTTGATTTTGGGGCTGCAACCTTAACGCTGAAAACACCCCCTTGTATAGTGCAGATCTGACTTTGACCAAAAATAAATATTTACCAGATCTTTGAACGCCAATTTATTTAACTATTTTTGGGCTGCTCGACGATACCCGCTCTGATTTTTGGGCTGAAACCCTTAACGCTGAAAACACCCCCTTGTATCCTGCAGATCTGACTTTGACCAAAAATGATTATTCACCAGATCTTTTAACTCCAATCCGTTCAACTATTTTTGGGCTCCTCGAAAGTACCCACTTTGATTTTCGGGCTGCAATCCTTAACGCTGAAAATACCCCCTTGTATCCTGCAGATCTAACTTTGACGAAAAATGTTTATCTACCAGATCTTTTAACGCCAGACCATTCAAATATTTTTTAGCTCCTCGAAAATACCCACTTTGAATTTGAGGCTGCAACCCTTAACGTTGAAAACACCCCCTTGTATCACGCGGATCTGACTTTGACCAAAGATAATTGTTTACCAGATCTTTGAATGCCAATCTATTCAACTATTTTTGGGCACCTCGAAAATACCCACCTTGATTTTTGGGCTGCAACCCTTAACGCTGGAAACACCCCCTAGTATCCTGCAGATCTGACTTTGACGAAAAATGATTATTTACCAGATCTTTGAACTCCAATCCGTTCAATGATTTTTGGGATCCTCGGAAATACCCACTTCGAAATATCTGGTAAATAGATATTTATGGTCAAAGTCAGATCTGTGTGATACAAGGGGGTGTTTTCAGCGTTGAGGGTTGCAGCCCAAAAATCAAGGTGGGTATTTTCGATCAGCCCAAAAATAGTTGAGTAGATTGGCGTTCAAAGATATGGTAGATAATTATTTTTGGTCAGTCAGATCTGCCTGATACAAGGAGGTGTTTTCAACGTTAAGGGTTGCAGCTTCAAATTCGAGGTGGGTTTTTTTGAGGAGCTCAAAAATATTTGGATGGTCTGGCGTTCAAAGATCTGGTAAATAAACATTTTTCGTCTAAGTCAGATCTGCAGGATACAAGGGGATGTTTTCAGCGTTAAGGGTACAGCCCAATAATCAAAGTGGGTATTTTCGAGGAGCCCAAGAATAGTTGAATAGATTGTCGTTCAAGGATCTTGTGAATAATTATTTTTGGTCAAAGTCAGATCTGCAGGATACAAGGGGATGTTTTCAGCGTTAAGGGTTGCAGCCCAAAAATCAAAGTGGGTACTTTCGAAGAGCCCGAAAACAGTTAAATGGATCGGTGTTAAAAGATCTGGTAAATAATTATTTTTCGTCAAAGTCAGATCTAAGTGATACAAGGGGGTGTTTTCAGCGTTAAGGGTTGCAGCCCAAAATTCAAATTGGGTATTTTCTAGGAGCCCAAAAATCATTGAACGTATTGGAGTTCAAAGATCTGGTAAATAATTATTTTTGGTCAAAGTCAGATCTGCAGGATACAAGGGGGTGTTTTCAGCGTTAAGGGTTGCAGCCCAAAAATCAAAGTGGGTACTTTCGAGGAGCCCGAAAATAGTTAAATGGATCGGTGTTAAAAGATCTGGTAAATAATTTTTTTTTCGTCAAAGTCAGATCTAAGTAATACAAGGGGGTGTTTTCAGCGTTAAGGGTTGCAGCCCAAAATTCAAATTGGGTATTTTCTAGGAGCCCAAAAATCATTGAACGTATTGGAGTTCAAAGATCTGGTAAATAATTATTTTTGGTCAAAGTCAGATCTGCAGGATACAAGGGTGTGTTTTCAACGTTAAGGGTTGCATCCTCGAATCCAAAGTCGGTATTTTCGAGGAGCCCAAAAATATTTGAATGGTCTTGCGTTCAAAGATCTGGTAAATAATCATTTTTTGTCAAAGTCAGATCTAAGTGATACAAGGAGGTGTTTTCAGCGTTAAGGATTACAGCCTAAAAATCAAAGTGGGTATCCTCGAGGAGCCCAAAAATAGTTGAATGGATTGGCGTTCAAAGATCTGATAAATATTTATTTTTGGTCAAAATCAGATCTGCAGGATACTAGGGGGTGTTTTCAGCGTTAAGGGTTGCAGCTAAAAATCAAAGTGGGTATTTCCGAGGAGCCCAAAAATCATTGAACGGATTGGAGTTCCAAGAACTGGTAAATAATCATTTTTCGTCAAAGTCAGATCTGCTGGATACTGGGGGGTGTTTCCAGCATTAAGGGTTGCAGCCCGAAAATCAAGGTGGGTATTTTCGAGGAGCCCGAAAATAGTTGAATAGATTGGCGTTCAAAGATCTGGTAAATAAATATTTTTGGTCAAAGTCAGATCTGAGTGATACAAGGGGGTGTTTTCAGCTCTAAGGGTTGCAGCCTAAAAATTAAGATTCCAAGAGAAGTCCAAAAATCTTCTCGGCTTTGTTTTGATTTTTCCCGAATTTCCATGCAAAAGAGATGCAAGCTTGATTCAAGCTAGCATGTACACATAAAATTTTAACTTTAGAAAAAAGTGATTGACCCAAGGAACCGGGAATGCTTGAAGAGCTTTCGAAAGAAATATGAAGTCCTGGCTTTATTTTTTTAGTTAAATAGTAAGAATAATCACTTTCTGCACTGGTGAAGAGCCCTGGGAAATACGAAGTCCCAAAGGTTTTTATTTAAGTGAAGGGGATTTTTCATTCTGAAGGTAGCTCCTATATGCTAGGTGTCTTTTTTGGGAAATTTCTATTCTACTTTTGAAGAGCATAAGAAACAACTGAATTCTGGTTCATCTTTTTTCCGAATTTTTGGAATGTGCTCTATTGATGGTGCTGGCGTCATATTCTCGACAATAATATTGGTTTTTAGAGAAAAATAAAAGAACACAAAGGGGTGGTTTTCGGAAAATTGATTTTTGCAATTTCTGAGAGCCAAAAATTAGCCCGAAATGCTGTTGGGTTGTATTTCCCAAATTAGTCAAATTTTTTCTAGTGAAGGTGCTGGCTGCCAGCACCTCCACAAGGATGTGGTTTTTCGAGAAAAATAAAAGAGCCCGAAAATCGGCATTGATGCTGAAGAAAAACCCAAAAATAGCCCATAATTCTAATATAAAAAAATTTGAGTACAGTCTATATTTTATTTTGGGGGTGTTTTTTCGTCAAAGTGGTGGTTTTTGGAAAATTGATTTTGCAATTTTCGAGAACCCAAAATTTGTCCAAAATTCTGGTGGGTTGTATTTCCGAAATTTGTCAAATCTTCTCTACTGAAGGTGCTGGCTGACAGCACCTCCACAAGGATGTCGGGTTTTTGAGAAAAATATAAGAACCCGAAAATCGGCATTGGTGCCCGAAAAAATCCCAAAAATAGCCCATAATTCTGATATACTGAAATTTTAGTACAGTCAATATTTTATTTTGGGGGTGGTTTTTTTTCAAAGGGGTAGCTTTTAGAAATTTGGTTTCTGCGATTTCTATGAGCCCAAAATTAGCCCGAAATTCTTGTGGGTTGTATTTCACAAATTTCTCAAATTTACTCTAGTGGATGGAGGTGCTAGCGCCAGCACCTCCACCCAAATGTCGGTTTTTTGAGAAAAATAAAAGAGCCCGAAAATCGCGATCGGTGCCCGAAAATAGCCCAAAAATAGCCAAAAATTCAGATATAAAAAGAATATGGGAGTTCCATTGTGGAGGTGCTAGCGGAACGGACCTATTGTGATTTGAAGGGACAGTTGCAACATCTTTATGGGTCGTCTCGAGACAGGCTACTTAGTTGCAATTCAGATTAATTTTGAGCACCTAGTTTTTCAGAAATCAAATACGTGATATCTAGGTTTGCTTCAATCGAAATGTTAATGTGCAAATGATTATTATTGTACAATAAAGACAAAAAACGTCTTAGGGTAGACGAAATTAGATCACTTCGATCGAAGTATTTATATGGCAAGGATAAGTGAGGAATAGGTAATTGGACTATTTATGTGGAGTTTCTACAAAATATTTCGTTTTCTGCGGAAGCAGGTTAGAAAACTACACCTTTTGTCTGCACTCTAATGAAATACTTGAACATTCTAGATTTGCGACAATCAACCAGATGGAATCATCCTATCCAATCCCACTAACATAACGACAATTGGAGAGCTCAAGAAGAAATATCAAAGCATTTGCTGGAAGGAATACTTTAGCAACATGCAAGACTTCACTTCCGTGAAGATAAGTGACGACGAAGTGATACAAGTGAACTCGCCTAATTTTTTCGAAAGTCTAGGAACATTAATCGGGCAAACTCCAAAAAGGGTCCTAGCTAATTATTTCTTCTGGCGAGTAGTTCAAGAAAGTGCACCTTTCTTGAGTGCAAAAATTTCGAATCGACAAATGGAATTTACAAATCTGAACAGTCCTGGTCCAAATGGAAAAAAAGATAGATGTGATGTATGCCTAGATTTGACATCTGATTCTCTGGGCGCAAGTCTTGCTGCCCTATATGGCAGGAGATACTTCAATGGAACATCTAAGATATTGCTTGAGGAAATATTAGGCGATATGAAAGAACAGCTCAGGAAGACTCTAATAGAGGTAACATTTCTCCTCATTTAAATTATTTCAAATCCTAGTTTTTTAAAAATAAAAAGGATGAAAAACCATAGACAAAAGAGAAAAAAAATCAAATTTTGGGAATTGAAAGGTGTTTTCTGTAAATTTGACTATTTTAGTCAATGGGATATAGCACGGAAAGTCTGCAATAAAAAAAATTCTGCCAAGTTAGGAGTATCTAGCAGACGCAATATGGTTTATAAAATGAAAATTTAAATTAGGCAAGAGTAACTAGTTCACAATAAAATTTCAGTTATTCAAACGAGGTAAAATTTATCAACGAAATCAATAAGCAGATCCAATTATTTCTTGCTGAGATGTATTTTTTCTTATTGAAGATTTAATAGTCCATTCTTGAATGAAAATTATTCGTTCTTGATGTAAATCTTACAAAATTCCAAAAATATAAATCACTTCGTTGAGATTTTTCGAGTTAACCAAGATGAATTTCTCTGCTTGAAGTTAGGAATTCATTTTTCAGGTTTAAATGGAATTCCGAATTTCGTTTTGAATTCATTTATTTTGTTGATGATTTTTTTTCTTTAACAGAGAATCCCATATTTTTGTTGGATAACCATCTTCCTAGTTTAAAAATTTATCTCATTTGATTGAAAATGCAATTCTCAACAATTTGGTAAAAAATGCATGTACACTTGTTCTCTAGGTAGACGATTAATCTTCATGTTTAAACATATATTTAACTTCTTGATCGGAATTCAAATGAATTCGTTGAAGATTGATGAACTGATCGTTTTTAGTGTTAAGTTTAACGATTTAGATGGAAACTTCCTTTCTTGTCAAAAAATGAGATTTCCGACTCGAAGATCGAGTTGTTCGAGGCAAATGTCATATTTTTTACATAAAAATAAAATGGTAAAAAATAAAATATGTGCTGATATTCATTTTTTTGTTGGAAATTCAACTGGTGGGAAATCACCATTTTTTTTCTGTGAAATTCAATGGACTCAAAACTGGGAATCTTCATTGAATAATATTACTGCACTTTCTCGTGGGAATATCATTTCTGTAGTGTTGAATTTCACTGTCTTTTTGTGCGTTTCTTCCAATGATTATTTCCATTCTCCTTATTCGTTAGTATTTTGCTCGATTGTTGTAGGCTGACTGGATGGATGCAAAATCAAGAGCAAGTGCTTTGGATAAATTTAAATCTCTCAATTTCCTTTTAATGATCCTCAATTCGGGATTCAATGAAGACAAAATATCGAAATACTACCAGACAATGGAAATAACTCCGGATGATCTCCTCCAAGCATATTTAAATGCATCACTGGCAATTTCAATTACGGATTTCGGTGAAGTGAAAAAGTCTGCGAACAGAACAGATTTCCATTTATCAATTGGTAGGTCTTTTTTGTTTACATTATATCATTCTCCATAACTTTCTCACAAAATTCCCCTCTTGATTTTTGAACAGAAAGTTGGATACGGCATACTAATTTCCTTACACTGGTAAAAGTTTTGTTTCTAGTAAAACTAAGAGGAATGCTATGGTATAAATTTCCTTCTTACCCTCTTATTCGCATTTTATGACAAAAAAACCATTTCGAGGTACGATCTTGTAACAATCTCCCATAACTTGCCGATTTCCATTTGACAAAAAATTTTGTGTTCATACTTTTGCGTCGAATGAATATTTTTAGAAACCAAAAACATCGGAATTGGAGCAATTGTATGAATTTAGAGATCTCAGGAATCTGGTATTCATTAGCATGTACGTAGATGGTGTGAAAATTGAATCAGGGCGCTTTACAAAGAATGGAAAGGATTGCAACGGTCACTGCGATTATGTTATCATTTGCTCCATCTATGGTTATAGATATGAGTCGCTCCGAAAAATTGGAATAGATGTAGCATCCTGAAGCTTCGACCACGATGGCTCTCCAAAAAGCATAGATCCCAACGCAACCGGAGGCAATATGGCATCCGACTCGACACCTCTACTACAACGAAGATGATCAAGTCGGGAAAATAGTTGATAAGAAGAGAGACTACGTTTAAACTGGTTGGGAGCCAGCAGTACTTTTGGAAGCTCCAAGAGAGCAGTGGAGCTTGAATCCTCCGTTGCCCGTCGCAGAGTGCCGAAGAAGAACAGCTTACAGGTCGGAGGAGGAACCAGTATAATGGAAGGGTGTGACCTGTCCAATGCTTATCCAATTAGATGATCCGTCTGCCTGCAGGGTCAGTCTGAGATGGAGAGACAACTACTGCCCACTCGCAGGATGCAACGAAAAACCACTGGTCAGCGCAAGGGCCTAGAAGCAACCAACTGCAGGAGAGAAGCGACCATCAGCCCTGGGTGGGAGAGCCCGCAAACGCCGGTTTCCCCACTCCACGTGGCTGATACAGGGATAACCCAAAACTGAGGGAACCTGTGAAGGGTACAAAACACCGCGAAACCACAACAGCGAATTGAATTTTCTGAGATCCTAGGTAAAGACATTAGGAGTTTGGCTTGTACACGCCTCTTCCATTCTGAAAGTCTCAGAGAGAAGGATTAGACAACTTTGACTAGATTTCCCCTCAACATACACTCCCCTTCAAGCACTTTGGAGAAGCAGATCCTTATCAGATAACACATAGCAATGAAATACTACATCATCAAGAGAGGATGAGTAAAAATTTTATATGTTGCCTCTTGTAAATGTGAGGATTGAGCAGGCTTTCTATTCCGACCAAGGAAGCTTTCAATTGATGTTTATTTGGGTTTTTCTGAAAGAAAAACTTGTGTCTTAAAGCAAAACGAGCTACAGAACTCATAGAAGGCGAATATGGAAAGGACTATTCATTTTTTTCTTTTCCGTTTCCAGATTATGACTCTGATACACACATTGATGTGAAAGTTGATGCATAAAGTGCTCCTGAAAAAGGGAAAAGTGCTTTTGCTGAAACTAATAGTAGAGGCGTACTTAATGATTGTGCAATTTTACCAGTCAAAACTTGATACCCCTGGAACCGCAATGATTACACTGTTGCACTGAAGAGGAGTGTTGGCCTGATTACGCGAATCTTGGCTGAAATCATCAGCCTCGAATCTCGTGAAAGATATATGCGTTCAAACGCCCCTCCCCCTACCTTTGGCTAAGCTTTTTCTCCATTCAAAATGAAGGGTCGATTCGTGAGACACTTGTTTCGGTACCGGCAAGGAAACTTCCTGACGTTTAGACGAAGACCACTTTTGGGTCCTAATTTTTAGTTGAAGATCCTTTGTGAAAACTGAAACTCAAAGAACCAACAGCAGATATCAATCCACGTGAAGGAGTATTCGCAGGTGTGCTTTCATACAGCTAGAGCATTTTCTATAAATAAACGTTATGGTTTTTATGCTTTGCGTCAGTTTCAAAAATTTATCTGGAGTGAATTCGATCATCTTCTGAGGCCTACGTGATCTTGAATTCGACTTTCACCAAATCCTATCGTTTTATTCGATAAACGAGCACCTTATACTGTCATTTTGATAGAACCAAATCACGTAGAAGATCTTGGGAATCCACATTAGATACTCGATTTCATCAATTCGAATTCGACACAAAGTATATTATTCATCATTAGCTCCATGATAATTAGCTTCACCATAATCGACGAAATGGGCCCCCTCTAATTCATCAAATGCGATTGAGTTATTCCTCCAGATATCTAGTTTCGCTGCAGACACAATATCAGCGTTCTTAATGCGTTGTCGCGTCTTAGAAATTGAAGTGAGGAAAGGTCTTTGAAACTAAAAATCACGGCATCATAATCTTTTAGCTGAAGACGATGGTGCTGATTCGCCAACGAACCACATGATAAGCAAAACTTACTACGTTATCACACATTTTGTCCTTGAGAATCAGGACCTAACTGAGAGGTGTGCTTCTTTTTTTTGAACTAGGGAATAAATTCTGAATCTGATAAAAATTAACGAAATTTTAGTTCATTTTCTCAATGCATCTTCCTCAATACACTTTTCTGTCAATAAAACACGATTTTGGCAGTGTATAGGAAATTCCTTCAAAACCTATTCTCTTATTTTTACTGGACCTACTACGGGAAACCTCCGTTTAGCTGAACTTCCACTCAGGCATGAGATTGTCCATAAAAAGGTGGGTAGGCTCTAGGCAGATGGCAGGGGGTGGCGGGACAAAAAAGGCCTACCTCAGGAAAAAGGTAGACAGGTCGGGCCTCAATAGCCTCCATGCAATCTCAAGCCTGCTTCCACTTATCTGGACGCTTCCACGCTCGTTTGGCTGAACTCGAGCAGCCTCCTCTACCCCTACTACTCTAGAGTAGACACGGCAACTAACGGTAGCAACCAATTAGATGTCATCTCTAGAAACACCCTTCCGGAGGGGGACAGTGGTGGGTATTTCTCCCGAGTTCAGCGAAACGAATGTTTACGTCCCGTAGCCTTTCAGCGAAACGGGAGTCTTCTGTACTTGTGCTAGGCCTTTAAAAAACTCCTCAAATTTTTCCCTTCTCACAAAGTGTTATTGTTGAGAAATGAATTTTTTAATTTGGAAGTAGAGGCTCTCTAAACGACACAATTCAACTTCTTAACTGGAAGATTCTCATCAAGTCTAAATGACGTAGAATTGTTTGCAGAGATTTGATTAGTTAGTCCAGTTGGTGCAGTAAATTTTTACTTTGCATATGTTAGAACGGAATCTTCGCTCGTGGCTGATAATAATGATAATCTTACACTCCACTTTAAATAATGATTGATTCACAATAATGTAATATGAATTCCGATTTCATAGGCATCTCAATTGAGAGTCTACAAGACGTTTTCTTCAACAAGGATAGACCTCAGTACCTGAACTACGCTGGGGTCGGTCCATTCAATGTTGGAAATGAAATTACTAGAGGATTCGACGAGGATGGTAGTAAAACCGATAAAAATGGAGACCCTAAGGATTGGTGGACTCCAGGAACAAGAGAGGAATTCCTCAAAAAAGCTGCTTGCATTACCGAACAGTACAGGAATTTTACTATCAAAGACGGTGGCGTCAAAGTACGTATACGTTTGTATCCTTGAGAAAGAAAAATTTCTTCCTCAAGCTTAAATTAAAACTCCAAGAACCTACTTCCATTTTATTATATCTATTCGTCTCATCATGTTTCCCCTTGAACATGAATATTATTTCATTTCTCTTTCCTAATATCTTCCTTCATTTCCAAAGGAGGCGTTGAATTTATTGAATGGTTTATCAATTATACTCTACTGACAAAAACGACAATAAACTTGCTCATGCATCAAAATCTGCAATTAGATCGCATTCATAGATAGACTCTGATAAAATTAGAGCTTAAATATTGCATAATTGGATTCGGAGCAAAGTCAAGATATATCAATCTTATTACATACCAATTTTTCGTTCATCGTGAAGCAAACATCTATGGGTTTGGAGGTATCAAACGATACCGTGTTAACTGTACTTATGGCGAGAGGATCGCCGGCTGTTGTTTTCAGGTAGCTGCGATTATTTATTATCTAGCTCATGCAAGATTTCCTTCTAACATTCCAAAACCAGCGGAAACGTAGACTAAACTCTTCGATTTCGGAGACCAAGTAACTGTGAGGGATGAAGCCAGTGATTGAGTTTAGCATGTACTTTATAGGAAAAGTAGCTTTTTGAATTTAATAATCAAAAGTTAGAGTTAGTGTCTATCTATAAATCCGTCTTCTTTGCGGGTATTGATGCATAAGCAAATTTATTGTTGGTCTCTCGTTTAATGAAAGTTCTCACGTAATACTCAACAGTATTTACATATTTATCGTCCAGAGTAGTTGATCATGCATGCATGAAATATTTGATTTTTGAATATTTGAGGATTCATTTTGCAAATAGAAAAAAATTATGGCAATGTCAACTGGACGATTCCGCATTAAATCCCTAATTAAATTACTAAACGAATATAAATATAGGTGATGGAATGGTGGCTATTCTTAAGACTGCATTGGGTCTGTACAATACCTGTGTAAATAGCACAATGCGATAGTATATGCCATAGGTGCTCAGTGAGTTTAAGACACGCCCTGCACCTATCGCTTGAGACCTCTTGACGTAATATGCTTCTACGATATGCTGAGGTAGAAATCACACCATCCTGACACGCGATAGTAAAACTCCCAGTTCCTGAATTGAGTCCAGATGATTCAAGAAAAGGAAAAATTGAGTCATATGACAAGGATTAATTTTTTACAACTTCGTAAAAGTTTACGTGAATCATTTCGTCTTCGTGTTGTTCAAGGAAGTGTTTGACCTCCGCTTCCTTCACCTGTTCTTTCAGGAATGAAGCATCTTGTTGGATTATTGCACTGTCCTGACTTCTGATGTTGAGGTTCAGGCCAAGGGTTTCAGCTGCCTTCTCTGCGGCTTTGTAAAGGAACGCTCCTCCTCCACTCATTTCGTGATTCCTGACCATCGCCAGGAGAGGATCTCTCCGCAACCAAAATATTTGTCTCCAGCCCTCAAGGGTCTAAGAGCACTCCCGTCCACAAGCTCAGGGTCCTTATCTATACGTTCTATTGGTCCACGTCTCCTGGATGGATCTTGGAACACTTATCCAATCCAAACTTTATACCGATTTCCCGTGTGTACGTCCCGACGATCCACAGAGCATTTTTGACATGTTCTTTTCCAGAAGCATAGATCTTTGAGTCGTCCATATAAGATATATATGAATGACCTTATGCTGACGTAAATTATTTCTGAAGGAGCGTTACCCATGAGAATCACGGAGTGCGAGAGATAGTGGTAGTAGTTTGATGTTTTCCATAAGTATAAGGAAATCTGATCTTCCAAAGGAGAATTCGTCTCTCGATGCATCCTACTATATCTGAATGAACCTTCAAGCTTTTCAACAGATGGGTGATAAGTCTATGGGAAGTTTTGTCTTTGCAGACATTCTTATCGATCAGCAGGTTTCCCCGACAGCCTGCAGTGCCTCCTTTTGATCCTCGTTCTTCATCAGACTCTTTGTAAACAGGTCCAATTATCCGAACAATCTGTTCATTCAGGATAGATGTGAAGATCCTATACAATGTGTTCAGACAAGCTATCGGCCTGTAGTTCTTTGGGTTGGACAAGTCGCCTTTCTTCGGTCAGAATATAGGTAATCCTTATACCAGCCACATTAGGATAGGGATCTCTGACTCAAAATATGAGGTGGAGATGCGGGCAAGATGTTGTTGTGTTGAAGTTAACTTCTCCCACGAATGTTCTTAATACAATCTGGACCAGCAGCGTTGAAAATCTTTTTACCCCTTCATGCTTCATTTACCTCCTCGGAAGTGATTGGTGGGTATTTCCTCTCGCACATTAGGAGGTTACTGCACAGCTCCTTGAAACGTATGATGATCCTAGTTCCTACAGTCAATAGTTGTTTTACTTCGTGAATCTATCTCCAAAATGTCTCAACTTCTCGGGACTTTGGTGGGTTTCAGACGGCAACTGTATTTTTTCCACAATATTCTGCATCACAAACTGACCAAGTGATGGTCCAGATGTCAGGATCCTCTAAGAGATCCTCATGAAGGGTAGCATCCATTTCAGCTAGATTATGGAGCTTTCGAGGAACCTGAATAATAATATCATCTTGCCCTTAAACCGCCTTCTTTCCTCAATGGACGCCTTGTTTCAACAGTTGGTCCTAGTGTCGCTTCCTAATTTTTGTGAGCAGCTTTTTCTTGCTGAGGTTGAGGGAGGGTTCCGCGTACATCTCTTGTCCGCGAATGATTTACGCACGGTTTTTCAACACCTGTTGCAAAAGGTGCGAGAGCTCTGGATGTTTCTGATACCACAAAGTGTGCAGGCGCGCCATGTTATCTCTGCGGTTGGGGACAGTACTGGCATCATAGCAATTAAGCGTTCGATCATTTTGAGCCGCATTTAGGACTCGATTTGAGTTTTGTGTTTCCATGATTATTCCCACGTGAAGCTAGCCTTCAGGACGGTATACAGTTTTTCTTTTAGCCGAAAAGGTCAACCCTTAAAGTACGAATTATCAACCAAGAACATTCATTTCTTACCATCGAAAATAAAATAACGAAGTTCATCTGGAATAGTTGAAGTCACATTCGAACACATTATTCTTAAATCAAAATAGTTTCATTTCCAGCCTTAGAGAGAAAAAATTAATCTTTTTTTTTTACAAAAATAAACGGACATTCAACCAAAATAATGATTCCTCAAACAAAACTATTGAATATATAAAAATTTCAAATCAATCAAAAAGACGTTCCTACAAAATACGATCGATTTGTAATCCAAGAAGACCATATTCTGAAAAAATAGTTGACTTTTGACCAAAACATAAATTAGGCAATACAATTGGATTCAAAGAGAAATAAGATTTTTCAAACAAATATTTCGATTCCCGATAGCCGAAATACAATTTCGAAGAAAAAAATTACTTTTTCACCAAAAAGGAACAAAATTCTACCAAATAAGTAGCATTTGCTGACCTAGAGGTATTCTCCAACAAAAAAGTTAAATTCTCATCTAAGAATGATAAAACTTTCACCATAATGTGAAATTCTAAACGAAAAATTTGATTTCTACTGAAGTGGTTAACTTGCTACCCACAAAACTGTCTTCAAACCAAAGCTATGAATTTTCAAATAGCATTAATGCGGTTCAACTATAAATATGAATTTTAAATAAAAGATTGTAAAGTAATATTGAAGTCGGAATAAGTAATTCATGGCAAATTAAATTCTTAAACAAGAAGATAAAATTTTAACTAATCTAATCGATCAACCACCAAAAAACCTAATTTTGTGCAATTCATCCCATTTTCCAAATTGTTTGTAAAATTTCGATCAGAACAAGAAGTTCTCTGTATAACGGTAGACTTTTCATATTCCGAGTATTCATCAACATTTTCATTCATATTCATGTTTAATATGTGAACCATCACATTTTTTGCCCCCCCCCCCCCGCGGCGTTTGAAATTGTCAACAAATCTGTTAACCCTTCTGTCCCTGTCAGTGTGATGTAGTTTTTAACCGGCTCTCAAATTACAAAATTAATTTTTATTTCATGAGGAACTGCAGAATTGATGAATTAAATTATAAATATCCAATAATTTTCAGTCTGATGATAACCAAACGACAATGGGGAACATTGCGGACAATCAAGGCGTGAAAATGGCTTATCAAGCTTATCAAGATTGGGTAAAGCGTCACGGTCCTGAACCCACATTGCCTGGATTGAACTATTCTCAATCACAGCTGTTCTGGATTCAAACAGCAATCACGCAATGTGTAAAATATACCCCAGAGTCGCTGAAAAACAACAACAATCAGGGGGAAAATGCAAATGATTCCAATTTTCCATCAGAATTTAGAGTGACAGGTCTATTCGCTAACAGGCCAGAATTCGCAACAGACTTTAAGTGTTCAGTGGGTTCCAAAATGAATCCAGTCAAGAAGTGTAGCGTTTGGTAAAAAGAGGCAAAAATGGTGAAATGGTTCACCGCACATGGAAAGAATGCTACCTATCGATACATGAATGAAGTATAGGATTGAATTTCCATTCATGACAGCTTCAGACTCATAACACGGATGCTCTTTGTTCCTAAATATATGGAAATTTCGTTTATATTCAACAAGAAACTAATATAAAGTCAGCTTCTACGATCCTAATGAAAAATTTTGTAAGACATCCAACTCTTCTCCTGTGGATGACCAAATAAGAGTCAACTCAAATATACACGGGTTTTACTGCGATTTTCCTTGTGTACGACGAATGAAAAACATTTGAGGTGAATGCTAGTACAGATATTTGTCAAAAGATGGACACTTTAAAGTTCAATAAACGTTGTTGTTAATAATTTTGTATATTATACTATAGAGCCAAATCCCTATTCACCCTGGTAAAAGAGAGCCTTTCGTGCCATTCTTCTCTGTATCTTTTTTTGATTGAACTAACTAAGCTGTCAGTTGAGTCCTATCATAATTTTATGAGGTTCTTCTTCCAAGAGATGAATGTAGATAAGCTATCCACAAGCTTGAAAAAGTATCATAAATCAACGAAAAAATGTATTGGTAAATGCATGATGTATCGTCGCTGTTAGATTGAATGGAGTTGGAAAGCGATGACAGTACCTCCAGCCAGGTAGCCCAGCAGCCTCTTTCAATATTAAAAAATTGACACTTCTACTAGATAAGTTCTAGCGCAATGAGAAGAAACTCGAAATGCAATTAAGAGTGCCCTCTTTGCGTTTATCCCAAAACATACTTACATGTCAAACCTCCATTCGGATGGAGGTTTCCCTCCTCTCTTGTACACCAAACTCACTACTCTATATTACACTTCTACTTCTCGTTTTAATAATCCTACCAGCCTCTCTGTTGCCCAAATTACTCCCATAATTTCTGATCTTCTTTTTGGATTCATGGAGAACATCCAATTCAAAACCATTGGATCTATGCGCACTATACGCAACGCATTGTCATCCTGAAAAATCGGCTACATCTTCACTTTGAGTCTGTCTTTTCGAGCTATTCCAATTACGATAATTCTGTTCCCAAGAAACGAATTCCTTCTCCCATCCGCATTTCTGTAAAGAAATCTGGTCAAAAATTTATCTAGCCCTACTTGAAGCTGACATCCCTATCCGTGCTGCCAAAATACAACAGACGGAATTAGAGTCTATACCATAACAATTTATGTTTTTCCCGTCATTACACTCAAAAAAGACAAAGACCTCATGATTCTTATCAGAGAAGTCAACTAATCTCTTTCTGAAAAATCCAACCTCAAAAAACCCCAAGCTTTAATTCTTCCTGTTGAGCAAGTTCATCGTATGAAAGATGGCCCCTCGTAGACGTCCATCTGGATACAGCCTCACCTCCTGCCAAGTCCATATTCAAAATCTTACTTCTAGCTGGCCTCAGCAATCAAGTTGAAACCAAGAGAAAATCGCGTATCTTTACGCAGTGCCGTCGTTGCCTTGAGTTCTCCTTCACTCCAAAGTACTGCCATGCCTCTTGGGCTTGTACCTCTGCAGAAGTAGATAAGCTACTGCTTCCTGCCCATCAGAAATCAAAAAGATGCAGCTCCATCTTGTTTCCATGGTGGAGGCTCTTCCTTGGCGACATGCGATCGATGTTCTATATTTCTTTGAAAGCCTCGCAAAAAGTCGAACCCATCTTGCCAATTTTCTAAAGGCAAACCACCTGCAAACCCTTCTACCTTTTATGAACCTTAGAGCGCCTTCGAACTCACTACCTTCGAATGCTGCTCTGCTGATGCTGTCTCTTTTTGTCCTCTATTACAAGTTCAGAACCTCTCCCAATCATCTCCCAATTATGATCTCCTACAGAATCCTTTACTTCAGCAGCTTTTTCGTAACTTGATTTCGATATTTTATGTTGCCTCCAACCACTCAATCCACGGATGCTCATAAGGCCAAAATAAATAGCCTTACTTAGAATGCTAACAGCATCTTTGATCTTCAGCGACTAGAACTGATTCTCCTCCTTCACGATACAAATATTGACGTCACTCAGATGACCGAGACTCATATTAATTTCGCAAAAAGAATCTTTATTACAAGTTTTGTATTCTACAGAAAAGAACGATTTTCCTCCAAAGGTGGTGGTGTGGCGCTCCTAGTTCGAGACTCTCTCCACCACTTAAATACCAGCACAAACTATTCTGTTTGCGAAATCACTAGAGTCGTCATGTACCTTGTTTCAGGCCTTCTCGACATTGTGACAAGTCACTCAACTCCGAATATCAAAGACATTTCCAATATACTTGACATTTACAATACTAATATCGCAAACCTGGTTGCTACGGAACCCTCCTACTTCATTGGCATTCCAAAGCATCAAAGCGACAGTACCAACATCTTCTTTACAAAGAATATCATCATTGACGAAGACTTCGGATCTCTCTCTGCACTCAGTTTTGATCACAACCAAGCTTCGAAAAGTTTGCTCAAATTTACGACTATGTTTCCAAGACTGCTCAAAATTAGAGTTTCAAAAACAAAGACTTAACTCCCACCACTCATTGAAAATTCTTCGACATAATTTGCTCTTTGAAAATTGATATGTTCCTGACAATGACACCATGAGATAATAATGTAATAAGAATTTTTTCTCGCAAATATATCGTCAGAGCTGGGAAGGACCTTTAATCGTTCCGTAAATCCGTCAATCTTGAAATAACCTGAGTTTAATTTTTCATTAACTGTTAACGGACTATCGGGATTACTCAACTATTTTACTTCCGTTAACTTCCATTACCTTCCGCTAGCCTCCGTTGAATGCAACATTTTTTCAGATGAACCACTCACTGCACTGCGAATGTCACCAAAATTTTCCACCAATTGGCATGCTGACATAAATGAGACATGTCCATTAGTGAGTTGCACAGAACCGCCTGAGATCACTTGGGGCCGATACTAGCCTTTCTGGTAGAGTGCGTCATTTTTACTTCAAATGTGAAGTGAAAGCGAAAATCAATAATGGGTTATCAAATGCAAGAAGTGGATCCAGTGGTAACTTCCAGCTCTAACAGTGCCATCGCGGATCAGCAGATACAACAGTTATTGTTTCAAAATCCTTGGTGGTCCCCTACGTGGTAAAATAAAGAATATTAATCAAAGTGTGTCTTCGATTCCATGCTGCAACAGCACCTCTTTGCAATCATCGAGTAAGGGTTTAATTCGACCTCTTCCAAGCAAAAGGCCACGACAACAAAGTATAACTAAATCCTTCGAGACTAGTTCTTCTGGTAAGAAAAGTGTATCTCAGAGTCTCGTGAATCGTAGAATTGTGGATCTGTTTGTATCCAACATGCTGCCACTCCAAGTTCTAGAGTATGATTCTTTCAGAAAGTTGAATCAAACGTCGAATTCCAATGTGAGTTCAATATTGAGAAGAACACTAGGCCGGAAAATCTCGCAACCTGCTTGAAGCAATGATGCAATAACAGTATAGCCCTCAAGCCTGGCAAGAGGCTACTGTAACCTTTATTTTCAAACCGGTGTCGCAAAGTTACTTCCTCTCTGACCTCCAGCACGGTTTTCGAAGACGTCATGGAACAGCCTTATTAGGAGTCTTTGTACCTATCCAGGGCTCTGCTGCCCTGATAGTTCTTCTCGAACTTAAAGACACCTATATGCGCCTTCCTCGATCCGCATGGAACATTCCTTTTTCATCCGTTACGAAGAAATTCTTGCAGAATTCAACCACCCTTCAATCTATATTGCTGCTCATACATACGCTGCAAAACCTTTTCTCTTAGTGAATCATGACGTAAATCTTCGCATCAACTCGCTTGCAAATCTCTCTCCTTTTTCCATGTTTCACTTCAAATTCTCCTTTTATTCCCTACTTGGCTTATAATCTACTCGGTAATTAACTATTCGAGTAGGGGTTTTTGGTTGGTAGGCACACCAAACAAATCGGACACTGCCACTTTTTTTGAGTGTCTTACGAAGATTTTTCCTCTTCAGCATCTCCAAGAAGGGTGAAAATGAGAGTAAAAACATTAAGAGAGTAGTACCCCCTGATATTCAAAGAAAAAACATCCCAGAGGCTTGAGAGCTCTCTATAGTCAAAACTCAGCTGCCCAATCTGTCTCACTATATCAAAAAGGAAGCTATCTTGGTACCTAATAAATTGGAGTGCTATTGTTTGTAGAAGCCTCTTCATCATGTCCAACTCCCAATTATTTCTTCTCATCGCTCAGACGAAGGACTTCCATCAAACATGTGGTCCTAGAGTAATAAATAAATAAATAAATATATATATATATATTTTTCTGGTAATTCCTGCCTTCCTTCTCCTCCTTTCAATTTTAGTTCTTTTTACTGCTGTTTTTCTGATGTGGCTACGTGTCCTCGACGTGCAATTCGTAAGAATATGCTCATCGAAGGCCGAAGTTGCCATTCGAAAAACACCCTTTTTTACTTTAAATTATCCATTTTTAAATATGTTTGTTGTCATCGCGTTAATGTAACTATGTTTTCCCAATATACAACTCGTAAGAATGTCAACATCAAAGTGCAAAGTTCCCGTTGAGACGCTCCCCCTCCCACGCCTCGAAAGAAAAATTTCTCCAGTCCCCTAATGGTTTTCGTGGGAACGAACTCTCCTCTTAATGCCGTCTGCTCGCAATCCTAATTTTTGGGTACAAAATTCCTGCCTAATCCTGTTTCGTGCCCTGACTCATAGTCAGGACCTTTCTTTTGCTCGCCCGTCTTGATTTCCTTTACTCTATCCTTTGGATTAAGGTTGTGGCTCCCTGATAACATCATTGGATAAATAAATATCAGCTCGATTTATTCACTTCATTCAATCTTCTTCAACATCGAAACAAAGTACATAAAATAATTTGTGGATGAATAATTGGATTTTGAGAATTCCATGAAAACAAAAAACGTTGTAAATAATCAATTCCACAAAAAAGCGATTGTGTGAAATCTGCAAAATTGTGTCCAAAGAGACTAAAGTGGTTCAACAATTCTATTTCTTGCGGAGGAGATCAATTGTGTGGATAATTCTTATTTTTCCATTTGAGAGCAGTAACTCGCGGATACGTCAATTAGTGGGGGTAAGGTCGTTTATTCGAAGGTTCAACGATATTCTCTCCTGATTGTTTGAATAATCGTGACAATGGAACACATTCGCGTTCTTTTATTAAATTTCTGTACCTTTTACTTTTAAAAAGAGAAGGTACTGAATTTCCACTTTTTTATGAGAAAATATTTTGAGTGATAGCCAGTAAAGTTTCACAAGTTTATGTTTGTTTCTTATTAAAAATGGAAATCTGTTTTTGTATTCGCTATTAAATCTTCTGTTGAAGATTCGAATACTTTATTTTTGGTTGAGAACTGAATTTATATTTTCGTATAGTTTAGTATAGTATATTCTATAGTTTAGTTTCATAATGAATAATTTCTCAAAAAGTCATCCTCTTCAATTGAAAAATAAGATGTTATTGTTAAAGATTAAACTACTTTGTTGAAAATTTGTCTTCGTAGACCAAAAGTTGAAGAAGGTTTGATTCTATATCAAAACCTAATACGGTGGGAAATACATTTTGTTCAAGATTTATTATTCGAATCGATATGTAATTTTTTTCATTGTGGTGAAACATGTTATCTTTTTCCTTCCAAGTTGCCATTTCATTCTATTCTCGAGAATTCATCTTCTTTGATGGAATGTCCTCATTTTGTGGGACAAATTTTTTTTCCCTAAGAATAAATCATTCAAATTGATACTCAACTATTCAGATTTAAGTAAGAAATGTAACAATGTCTCAGAAAATTCATTTTTTTCTAGATAAAAATAAATTATCATGGTTATTATCATTAAACTATTTTTTCCAGATTCGTCCTCCTCAGATTGAATTCAATCATTCAAGGTTTATAATTAGAACCTTCTTTGGACTCACATTTATGTTGAACCATTACAATTATAATTGAAAATGTAGATACATTTTCTACAACTTGTTTTTCTTTGGCTGGAAATCAACTTTCATATGAATTCATGTTTTTAATTGAAAATTTGAGCAAATAACATTCATGCCTTCAGTTCTGAAATACAAAAGTTCTACAACAAGTTCGTCATTTTGCAAAACGCCCGAAAATTTGTTCAAATCCACAAAAAAATAAATGCATTTTTTTTGTTATGGGAAAAAAATGTTAAGAGGTGCCGCGAGCCCCGTGAAGTTTGACACGTTACAGAATGTGAATAAAATATTACTTTTGAAATATCACCCCCATGAGTCTGTTTTATAGGGTCCCAAAAAAACCCCATAAGTGAAAAAATGGGTTTTTCGAGGTTTCTGGCACTAATTAAGATTTTTTTGCGGTTTCTTTAACGCAGAATGTTTCAAATACATGGATTTTTACTTTTTACTGTTAATTGAATGTTTATTCGAATTGTTTAAACAATTAATTATTGTTTTTAGCAACTTTATTTCAGAAAATAGCGAGAAATTTAAGGTTTTTCCTGAATTTTTCAACTAATTTTTAACGTTTTAGTTAGAAAAAGGTAATAATAAGATAAAACTAACAAAAATAATTGTTTAAACTATTTGTTATTATTCATAACAACATTCTTTTAGAATAATGCTACAAAGTTGCGGTTTTTTTCCTGGAATTCACAACTTTTTGTCCACTTTTCACTTGAAGTGGGTAATTATATAATGTAATTTAGCAATAATAATTGTTTTAACAAATTGTGAATGTTTATAGCTATCTTCTTCTAGATAAGTACTACATAGCTGCGGTTTTTTCCTGAAATTTTAAACGTTTTGTTACTTTTTAGCTGTGAACAAATAAAAAATAAACATTAGAGAGAATCATAATCCAAATAGTATTGTATCTTTCCAACTAAATTATTCTTTTTCTTTTCCCAATGTAAGAAAAAAAATTATTTAAAACTAAAAAGCTGAATTCATTAGGTGAACTTTAATTTTTGAATTTTCTACTAAAATTATGGATCTTTAACGCGAAAATTTGAATTTTTAAGAAAGTAGTTCAACTTTCAGCCACAGTTGAACTTATTCTGTATTTCGATGTCGATACTGAGAGATTGTACATTTCTTATATAATTTATTGCAAAAGTAACCAAAAATATTGGATATTTTTATAATCAAACGTCATGGAAAATATTATTTTTAATGTGATAAGTAGAAATATCATGTTTTCTTCCAAAAAGTAACAAAAAATCGGCATTTATCTGTATGATTCGTGTCAAAAATTAGCAAAAATTTTTGCTGATACAAACCATTTCTGACAAAGTTATTTGCACGCAGGAGGAAAAAAGGTAACATTTTGAAAAGTCCTATGACTTTTGAACAAGAATTTATATATTATATGTTTGGTTCAGACTAATATAATATTGAGTCACACAGAAGATTATTTTGAAACAAAGTCAAACTTCAAAAAATGTTTATTTTCGAATAAGAAAGATACATTTTCGCACAAAAAGTTAACTTTTCTACCATTTTATATAACTATTAATCCTCAAGGACGAATTTTCTACAAACCAGTTGAATTTTCACTCCAGGAAGATGTCTTTAACAAAGAAGTTGAATTAGTAACAAAATAATGAGAGTTACAATAGAATGATTGGATTTTTAACCGAATAGCCGAATCTATAAAAATGAATTTTTCATCAAAAAGATCCAGATTGTATCAGAAGACGAATTTTTATTTAAAAAATATAATATTCATACAAAAAGTTGGATTTGAACTAAAAACCTTCATTTCCCTTTAAAAAAATCGAAATATCTAACACGCGGTTCACACACAGTTCGTGGAATTCTAACAAAAATGTATTCGAGGAAAGTATTTCAACTCCCAAACAAATATCAAACTCCTGAAAAAAATGGAGTTCCAAGAGAAAGATGAAATTTCAGCAAAAAAAATTGTGTTCAATAAGATTTTAAAATAAAAAAGAAAGAGAGACAAATTACTTACAAGAGAGAGCTGCAAATCCAAATGATAAATTTATGAGGGAGAAGATTTCCTTCCCACTAAGAAAGTGATTCAAAAACCAACAAAACAATGCATATTCAACCAAATGAATTTCAACAAGAAAGATTTTTTTTTTAAAGAACATACAAACAATCAATAGATTTCATGGATTTTTGAATGAATAGTGAGACTCTCTCAGAGTGAAGTTGAATTTTCCACTGATCATTTGAATCTGAAACCAAAAATGTGATTTTTCTGCCTAAAAAAGTCCAATCCTAATTCAGAAGACAAATTATTTCCTACCAACAATTGTATCCTCAAGCTGGAAAAATTTGTTCTTGAACGGAAGTAAAACCTTTCTTCAAGAATAGGATATTTTTCATTCGGATGAATAAAATTTAAATGACGAATATAAATTTTTGGATGAAAATCTTTTTTGGCTGATGGTTGCAGTTCTGATAAAGAAACACACACTGGAACTGAAAATAAAACACATTTTCCACCAGACTGTCCAATCCTCAACTACAATAGATGTATCCGCATTTGAGGAAACAGTTAAATTTTGAACCACATAGAAAACGTTCCAACTCCAATGATAAATCTTCAATGCCGAAAAAAATCCAACAAAATATTGCAAAATATAACGGGATGAATTTCTTTTTCAATCAAAAAAAAAAAAGATTCAATAACAGAAACATTAATTTTATTCGAAAAAGACGAATTATGTACAACCACTAGTTAGTTGATTTCAAACATTAAGGAAGGACTTTCTCCAAGGACTTTCTCCATTTACTTTGGAAATAGAATGAAGAACCTTCGAAGAATAATTGAGATTGTAGGAGTAGGTTAAGTCAATAGGGTCAAAAAAGGCTGAGAGATGTTGATTGCATATAAAAAATATCGAAAGATGAACACAAGTTAAAGTAGAGTATGCGAAAATGAAGGAGGGCAGAAGTAGAGATTTGCAGTGGAAAGGCAAGGGGAAGAGAGGATGTCATTAATTAACAAGCAGGAAGCAAGACAATAGCTCACTATTGAGGATATCGAGTCGGGAGAGTAAATGGAGTATTTAAAGAGACTTTCAGAGGACGTTGAAATAGGGTAAAGGATCAAGGGCACTAACAGGAGACGAGATAAGAAAGAAACTGAAATTAAAAGGGAAACGTAAATAAGGCGAATAGAGGGCTGAAAGGAAACACGGTAACAGGTGACAATGAATTTGAGAATAGATCAATGGAAGATAGTGAAGAAGGGGTGCAAAAAGAGAAGTATTTAAGTTTTAATAGGTTTGGAGAAGCAAAGGTTGACTTGAGCAAAAAAGACCGGGTTCTGGTGATTGAGGAAGAAGAGATAGCAACATTACGTTTCCGGTAGCTGATCTGGGATGGTCAAGAGGGCATAAGACCATTGATGTCCGACAAAAAAACAAGAATAAGGACGAATCGATAGGGTTGGAGAGATTGAGGGTAACATGAAGGTACTAGAGGAGGGGAGAAAGGGACATATATAGGGTATCTAGGTATGAGCGTAAATTGGGGATAGTGAAGGTAAGGAATTAATGAAGAGGCTGAAAGGGTCAAATGGAAGAGAGCTGTTTCCTCTTTTGCGCATTGTAAGAAAAAGGGGGAAAATACTCCTAGAGGAAGGATATGAACAAAAATATGGTTCGGCAATGGAGAAACGATTTTAAATTGATAGTGTTGAGAGGAACCAGAAGCTTAGCACAATCCTTCAAGCGTCTAGGAAAACGGATGAAGGTTTAGGCGATGTTTATTCATTAGTTCATTAGATAGTCGAACCCGTAAATGAACAAAAGTATGAGAAAACAAAAAAATAATTTCATTCATAAATAAGTTCTTCTAGAATAAGGTCTTACAATCATAACCTTGTTCCGCAGCTTCCACAATCCTCCAGAGTATAGACTTCCATCAACAGAAATGATATGATCCAAGACAAAGTTCAGGAGCAACTTAAAAGTGTCGTTGTTGAGCCAATTCAGCCCAATGAACCTAAATTTACCACACTATCAAAGAACTTCTACAAGGCTTACATGGATATAGGTGAGCGTATTTGGAAATCTGGAAGTCAATATAATAATCATATTTTCATAGAGGATGAATTGTTTCCTTCTGCTATAGCTGCGATTGAGAAGAAGGTGTTCGAACCGGATAAGCTAAACTCAAAGAAGCAGGTGGCTGGCCTCTACTCGAAGGAGACAATTGGGGGAGAAAAACTTCTATTGGGA
>WSXT02183423.1:0-20847 GCA_011762715.2 Neuroterus valhalla | reverse complement strand
ACAACTCGGAGTGATCACAGTCATCAGACGGTACTAACCACGGACTCAACCCAACACATACCGGACCCACCGCATCCAGAAGACCGTACAAAACAAGGACCGGAACGGACACATTGCGGATGGATCGTATTCTTTAGACCGTACAAAACACGATCTCGACCGGACACAGTCCAGATTATCCATATCCGGAAGACCCTCAGAATGCGGACATGACTGGACACAATTCGGATTGATCCCATTCTTCAGACCGTACTAAACACGGACTCGACCGAACACATACCGGATCCACCGCATCCAGAAGACCGTACAAAACAAGGACCGAAACGGACATATTGCGGATAGATCGTATTCTTCAGACCGTACAAAACAAGGACCGGGACGGACGCATTGTGGATAGATCGTATTTTTCAGACCGTACAGAACGCGGTCTTGACCGGCCACGGTCTAGATTATTCCCGGAAGACCCTCCAAAAAGCGGACATGACTGGACACAACTCGGATTGATCACATTCTTCGGACCGTACTAAACATGGACTCGACCGAACACATACCGGATCAACCGCATCCAGGAGACCGTACAAAACAAGGACCGGAACGGAGACATTGCGGATAGATCGTATTCTTCGGACCGTACAAAACACGGTCTCGGCCGGTCACAGTCAAGATTATTATTCATATTACCTGGTAGACCCTTCAAAAAACGGACATGATTGGACACAATTCGGATTGATCACATCCTTCGGACCGTACTAAAAACGGACTCGACCGAACACATACCGGATCCGCCGCATCCAGAAGACCGTACAAAACGAGGACCGGAAAGGATACATTGCGGATAGATCGTGTTCTTCAGACCGTACAAAACACGGTCTCGACCGGCCACAGTCCAGATTATTCATATTACCTGGTAGACCCTCCAAAAAGCGGACATGACTGGACACAATTCGGATTGATCACATTCTTCGGACCGTACTAAACACGGACTCGACCGAACATATACAGGATCCACCGCATCCAGAAGATCGTACAGAACAAGGACCGGAACGGACACATTACGGATAGATCGTATTCTTCAGATCGTACAAAACACGGTCTCGACCGGCCACAGTCCACATTATTCATATTACCCAGTAGACCCTACGAAAAACGGACATGACTGGACACAATTCGGATCGATCACATTCTTTAGACCGTACTGAACATGGACTCGAACGAATACATACCGGATCCACCCCATCCAGAAGACCGTACAAAACAAGGACCGGAACGGACACATTGCGGATAGATCGTATTCTTCAGACCGTACAAAACACGGCCTCGACCGGACACAGCCCAGATTATCCATATCCGGAAGACCCACCAAAAAGCGGAAATGATCGGACACAATTCGGATTATTGCCGTCCGTTACCCCCGTTCTACATGAACCCGTTTTTAGCTGCACTGTGCGTCAAACGCAATACTATGTCTCCTTATTTCACACTGAAACGTGCAGATGAACAGCGACAGAGTATTGCGTTTACGCGTCTATGTAGATATGGGGTTGTACCGTATAAAAAACGGACTCAAACGGATTCTTCCTGGATTGATTGAATCCATTACACCGGACAACTTTCGGATTCTACCAGATGAAAAACAGATTTAATTTCTTTGCGGAAAAATTCGGTCAAATTTTGGAATCCGAAATTCGCCAAAACTTGTCCGAAGTTTTTAGCAGGGTGCGGAAATAGCATGACACACTAGGGCGGTGCGTCGAATTTGAGTATGTAACTGACGACCTCAGAAGGATCGCTCCGTCAACTCTAGCCTGGCTAGGAAGACTGATGAATGGCGCAGTAGAGGAGGCTCACTCTGCGTTGCAGAGAGGCCCACGTAGGGAGCTGCCGGGTAGCATGGAATTTGTAGCTTGCTTCGCTGCGCAAAGAGAATCGCGTCTTCCACTGTGTCAAGCACCAGCCTGGTACCCGAACCAGCCTGGTTTTCAGAACTCTGAAAAAAAAGGAATAAACTGATACCTGACTCTGGCAGGTGCCCGGATTCAGGATACTGCCTTGAGATACACACGGATGCAGAACAATGGGTTTTATAGCCTCAGCGCCTGGGTCGGGGAAGAGGGGGGGGGGGGGGAGAACCAACCGCTTACTCCAAAAAATAAACAAAACTACTCAGTGATAAACAAATATTAAAACAAAGCGGTTCAGAAACCCAGCAACTCCATCTTGAACGGACGGAATGCCAACATTAGGAAGCCGCGTACATCATGATTTTAAAATTTTCTTTATAATAATGAATGAAGAATGTTTGACTAATGAAATCACGAATCAAATTCTTTCAAATCAATAACTATTCTAGAGTAACACTAGAAGAGCATCTCTAGTTGGTTTGAAGTATATAGGAAAAGAGAATGGAGGGCCAGGTGGAATAATTGTAAACTGTGCGAGCATATTTGGTTTTATGGGATGGCCTGAAAACCCTACACCGGTCTATTGTCATAAAGAAGCAGTCATAGAAACTTGCATTGAGATTGCAGTAAGCATAAATAAGCAATTCGAATTATTGGAAATATGATGAATGGATAAATCGAAATCAATCAAATTCTTTATGCAAATAATAGAAAGAACATACTCCTGAAAAAACTGGAGTGCGTTTTGTGTCCCTGTGTCCCACCAATAAGCAATTTGAGAAACTTGGAATACCAGATTTTCCTGAAATTATGCAATCTGAAGAAGAGAACTCTCCAACGAAGCAGTGCTATCCTATGAGGTTATCATTCTAAAACTATATGAATTTTTTAAAATAAGTTTTCACATTCAGTTGGAAATAAAAATGCTGCAACCAGGTTCAACATTTCTTAAAAATCTTCTTTCCTTTTTTCCAAAACTTCAAAGTCCTCTTACACTCTTTTTTCTGAGTAGGCAAGTTTAATCTTTTTATAAGGATTCTACATAGGATTAACGTTTTGACCTCTCTCTAGTACACGCCCTTTGCTTTTCTATCTGTCTTCTAGCATCATCGGTATCTAAATTGTCCTATTTCATCTCCTATTTTCAATCATGTTGCGTTGTTCCACTATTCATTTCATTTTTTTTAAACTCCAACATTTACTCGTATACCACATTTTCCTCTCCTCTGTTTCCTCTCTTTCTATCACCGTGATCTTTTCATATTACACGGTCGTCTTGGTTTGAAATTTTCCAAAGATCTACTTGTGCTATCTTTTTTTCTCCCTCTTCAACTTATTTTCGACAACTCATGCTCTCTTTATGCGCCCAATGATACCTCTTGAGATCTCTACTCTGTAGCTTAGAATTGGATACCCTCCATCGTCAAAAATCCACACTCTTATCTGCAATCGTCCGAAAACGTTTTTTCTCTTATGTGCCATACCTGCTTCGTTATTTTGTTTGCCTATTCATTCTTTCTTCCCACCTGTAGCTTGAATCCTCCATCATAATAATCTTCTGATCCACGATGTCTCTTTATCACATCACCACCATCTTACTCACATTCCCCATTGAATCTTTTGCTCTCACGTACTTCTCGAACGCTCCTATCATCAAATTTATCACTCTTATCAACCGCTTTTAGGAAGATGTCTTCCGCTTATACCAAGAAATACCTTGCAAATACTCAGTGGCTATTTCTCTTTTATTTTGTTCTCCAGTTCTTTCTCTGAATCTGCCATGAAGAGGCAAACCTCTAGCAGCCTTGTCTGAGCCTCCTCTCATTCCAGAGAATTACCCCTTTTTATTTCTATACCCTCACACTTATCCTTTTCTTCAAAGCCTCATCTAATCACCTTCATTCTAAGATCTATCAGAAAATCTTCCTTACTACCGATCTGAATGCTGCTTTGAAATCCGCAAGTGAGACCACTGATTTCCTCTCTTTTTTTCTCAGTCTCCACATGCAATGTTATTGAGTACATGTTTATTCTCCATCGTTGCCATTCACTTTCTGGAGTTCGTCTGTTCGTCTTCTTTTCCTTAAACTACGCCTTCCTTCTCTCAACATTGTTACAGACCCTTCGCATTCTCTCTTTTTACCCTTCTTTTTTTATTCTCAAGATCTATTACTCCGTACTCTCCTTTCCTATTCTCTGATTTCTGCTTAACCCTGCTATCACCGTTTTCGTCTCTTACCTTTCTCTCTTTTTCCCCTAATCTCCTCCTTTTTCCTCCTTCATACCATGTTTGCAATTTCTCTCAATAGTACGTAAAAGTACTGTTTTCACTCATCTATCTCGATTTCTTTGTCAACTTTCTCCATTTCTCTTCCCCTATTTATCAATTCATATTCCTGAGCATCTTTCGTCGTTTCTCGCACCCACGCTTCTTTAACTGCCTTTCTTACGTACATTTCTCCATCCTCTCTTCATTCTTCTAATATTCTGCGCCCTATTTACCCTTCTTCCTCTGATGTCCCTTCTCTAGTTACTTCTAATTTCCACTATGCAGTCGATTTTAGGTTTCCTTTATACTGCTTACATTCCGGATATTTCAGTTAGTTTGAGGTATAATGAAACCAGGTATTTGAATCTTTATCATGGTTTTCAGAAAAATGTTCGTAGGTCCAGCTCTATCTCATGTGATGGCTTGGGCAAATACTGGGAGCTCTTGGGTCGTTCCGCCATATCCAAGTTTACGACAACTTCCTCGACTGATTCATTTTCCGAAATTCCCAGATGAGCTTGTCGATCCCAAAATTTATGAGGAAGAAGTAAAACACGTTTTTCATCGATAACATATAGATAAGCGTAATTGGTAGAATATGGGAGAGTGTTATTACCTAATATTTTATTTTTTTATTAGCCATGTCCAGTCGCATTTGAGTCATATCGTGCGAAAATTTCAGAAGATAGAAGACCCACAGATCGAAAAGCCGATTGTACACTTATCCCAGAAAAGAGTGCCAAACAATATTTTCAAAGGAGAAAAGAATGACGTAAGAAGTTTAAAGGTCTAGAACTTTTATTCTAGGCAGAAACATTGATTTGATGACTCCTGGTTCTTGATGAAGATTGTTTTCTCATGCTAAGCATGAATGTGCCTAAAATTGATTAAATTATTTTCTTATACCTTAAAGTGTAGAAAAATCGATTCGTAGACTGCACGATTTTCCATTCACATTATCAAATTCACAACAGTGAATAAGGTAGCAGGTGCCTACAAGGAAGGGTTTCGTAGCCTATCAGGTTTTTGATGAACTTATTTGAATTTCCTCTCCGCCTTTGACTGTTTCTTCCCATTATTTCATCTTCTCATTTTACCTATCCTATGAAAATGTAACCGTACAAAATGTTAGATTATAAAACAGCACTCCAGATAGAGTAATTCGATTAACATGGAATGTAAAAAATGAGTGTTAATGTACACCATCCCAGGGTGTCAGCTTGACGCACTTGGAGTTTCAAATTATTGATTCTGTAGTCTTGATTGGAGTACCTGGAAGAATTCGCTTGATCATCGAGGATTGACAACTAAATCGGTACAACATTCATCACATCTAAAAGCCTCTACTATCATTATTAGAGAAGATGACGCTTCCCGTTCGAGATCACTAAAAGTGATGCTCAGTTGACTGATGCGTCTTCATACTTTGAATAGCACAATAGATTTCACGTCAGACAATACCTAACTTATGCTTCATCAGAAAGTAAAACTCGATTTAATTAAAAAAATCGCAACACAAGACACGCGACTTCAAAATATAAAAAAGCAACACGAAATAGTCGTCAGAATCTCCAGGCTTATGAGGCGCCACGCCAACATTTAAGGATAAGTTTATCCAAATAGAACGTACTCCTACATGTCGTAAGTGCAAGGCAGCACCAATTGAAGCGCCAGGCCTTTGCAAATATTAGCTTTCCAAGCCAAGTCGTCGGCTGCTCCACTGATTCGATAGTTGCATGTTATAAGACATTGTTGCAGTGACCATCTAATACGCAACCATCTGAAATAGTCACAGAGTCCAACGGAGAAATGGATTTGCCACTCAACCATTTCTTCAAGTGTATTCACTGTGATGTTGCAGTTTTGGCACCATTACAAGGATCGAGTAAAATTATAATAATTTTGAAAATCGTACGGAAGACCGACACCTCGGGTGAAATTCGGCAATTCATGGATTCGTTGTATAATTTAGTAATGTAAGATAATTTGATTTTGTTTGTTTATTTTTTTATGTAAATGAATATCATGAGAGCTTCGCGGTCAAGATTGACCCGAGTCAAGAATCTCTCCATCTCGTGGCGTCATCGAATATGATTTGCTGTCACCTCCTTTTAGCGAGGCTTCTACAGTCCAGAGACCTCTACTCCACACCCTTCAGGCTGATCATGGTGTCATTATGGTTTTGTTTGGGTTTGATGACACCTACATATCCAAGGCATGTTCCCGGCGAGAGTGGACCATGAGCAAATTACCCAAATTCTCAATAGGAAGGTAGAGACGCCCTGAAGAAATATCTATCTTATGGGCGAATTGACCACAAAATCTGGAAGTAGATAGGCAATTCGACCCGTTGAGGGTTACTCTCGTCATAAATTCAAGAATACACCCAGGGCGAAATGACCACAAAGTTCGGCAGTGGACAGGCATTTCCGTAAAATTTGCCGTATGTGAGAAACATCACTATTATTACCTCGTGTGTTTCATAATATCGTTCGAGGGTCGATGGAGACCCCCCCTGCAGTCGCAGTACGGTACCATTAACCAATCATCGGACAGGAATCATCCCTCCTCATCGGCCTCTAGTTCTGTGGTTCGCGTTCGAAACTTATCAGAATCCGTGCCTAAGGAGAACGGTCAACCGTCGTGAAGGAAGGAAGGAAGTGGGGAGATGTGACGACAGCAAGGCAGACCAGCGACCTGTGGACCTATCGGCTTCTTCCTCGGGACCTCGGAGACCCCCGTCTAACTCATGTTAATCATTTCTTATATATAAAATTGTTAAATGTGTGCCCTTTCTTCACTGGAAAAACATCTTGCTAAAAACTTATTTGGGAACTACCCCCCTCTACTTGAGGACTGAGCTGGCCGATGCCAAGGGACTTTCTTTTGGGGTCCTTCTGGACGTTTTAAGTATTACCCATTATTTGTCGTATTTTCGTATCGTCCCCTCTTTGAGGGTAGGAAGCCCATGTGGCTTGAGACTGTTGTTATGATAGCTAGCGCCCTAGGGCATATTTTTTTTGAGTTTTATCGTTGTTCGGGGCAAACAGGACCCTATTCAGTTTCGAATAAAAAGGCCGCGTCACATGACATAAAAAACTTCTCTTAGCTGTATGAGAGAACTGAACTTTTCGATGTCAACAAATCCAAAATATCTAACCAAGAAGATATCTAAGTAGTGTAGCAAAAACACCGCAACGGTCTTTATACCATTTGCGAGATGTGTGCTAGATTCAACCAACTGGGGTGTCGAAACTAAGATAGAATATCTTTCCATGGGAGCATAAACGAGACGCTGTGGCACGCGCTTTTGCTACCCCACTCCTGCACAATGAGAAAATATGTTTAGTAGCTGTTACAAAAAGTTTTGTTAGAGCCGGACATAAAGGTTTTTAAATAAACTTCCAAATTCATTTCGGGAACCTCTAGATCCTTAACCTCCACGATTAATGTCTAGATTGTAACGGTTACCAAATTCGAAATGCTTTGGAGTGCGTCCGCTCCGGCTTTTGTAATTGTTACTATTCGGATTAGAGGAGTTCTTGAAGTGAATCTCAAAAGTTTTCAAAAGTCCGTTATGCCTAACTTGCAAAAAATTCCATGCAATGGCTTCTAAAATCATTTCTCTTTTTGTGTAACAAGGGAAGAGCCTCAAAGTTCCTTGACACAAAGATGGACTGATGTCTAGAGAAATACAACAAAAAAGAGGAAAGAAACTATAAGATCACCTTGAAAGAAGTCTATGAAGTATAAAACCTTGAATACAATAGGGATTGGGAACCTACTTGGGTAACACCCGACATAACCTTCAAGGGGGACTTTTAAAATACATCAAGAGCATATGCAGCTAAACAACTAAACTGCATAAGAGAGTAAGGATCAATTGCACACTGTCTGAACTGATAGATAGATTGATAGATGATAGATTACATTAATTAGGAAGAGAGGTCAAGTATTCGATCACTAGAGATCAAACAACTTATAAAACTAGTTGCAAAAACTCATAAATTAATGATCTATAAAATTTTGAAACTATGCGAGCAAGCAAAAGGGCTACACCATTATTTCTAGCATCAATCTGTTAGACGGCATCAAATAGGCTGTTCCAAACAGCATTGTGAACGCTTTTCTACTTGTATTAACAGTGTCTTCACAGCTACAAATACAAAAGAATACAGATGGGTAAGAATCTAGGACAAGCACATTTTCGGCTCTTCATTCAAACTGGATAGCTTGGATGTAAATATTTTACTCATAATTCCGACCGATGAGCAGACCTCAGGTACTAATAGGATACCTAGTCTTATAGTAAGAACCGCGCATGTTGGCTCGCTCAACTCACATATGCATTCTGATGCTCGAGATAAGTAAAAGCTGTAAACGATATAATGTTTAAAAGGAAGCTGTATTATATAATTGAACTGTAGTCAAAGCGGTGAACAGTAGGGAATTCGGAGCTTTTTTCAAAACGAAGTATTTTCAAATACGGATCTAAAAATTAAGATAATAAAGATGAGTTACTTGAAAACGGGTATTGGAGCATTTTCACGCGAAGGGAACAATTTCCTGTTTCTCTAGGTAGGGCACAATCTTTCAAGACATCAAACTGATGTCAATCTTCATTGCTGCTGAAGAGATAAAGCACTGGCATGGCGTGGGGCAGCAAGGGAAGGACGCTACTTTAATTCTAAGCGTTAAAAAAGAGAGTAGATGGGTTGGTAGCCATTTCGACTACCGGCGTTTCGTCCCGGACTCGCCTGTGTGGCTGACCACAAGCGAATCCTACCACAGACGCCTTGGGTGAAGCCGATATGCGGTCACACATCCGCCTGCTGGCCGAGGCGACTGCTGCTCGACTCGGCCGATCCGAGCACGTGCTGCTCCAATGGATCCGATCTGGACGGCCGAGCATGAATAGCCAAATAATGCTCTGTAATTAATAAAACGGAAACTAAGAACCTTTTCAATGTTGACTCATCAGCTAAAGATCCGTCTGCCTGCAGGGGCAGTCCGATAACAGCTACTGTTCCCCCGTAGGATGGCGAGAAATAATCAACGGTCATAGCAAGAGCCGAGAAGGATCTAACTGCAGGGGAGAAGCGAACATCAGCCCTGGGCAAGAGAGCCTGTGAACGCCGGCCATCCCACTCCTACTGCCGATACAGGGAGAACTCAAAACTAAAGGGAACTTGTGAAGGACACAGAACACTGCGAAGCCACAGCAGCAAACCAAATCCGAACTTGACCCCGATGGAAGCCAGCAACAGCAGATAAATTATTAACAATTGGTGAACAGAAAAGAGAATAAGCAAAAGGTATAAATACAGTGCGATGAAATGTGTTTCATATATATAAAATTCATTAAATCCTAGAGATAGCAAAGTATACTGACACACTTATAATCTACTCCTCGCTTTCATATACCAATCTTCCTTGATCATATCACCAGCTTTTTCAGCTATCATAATTGTTGGTGCATTTGTATTTCCTCGAATTACAACTGGCATAATTGATGCATCTACAACTCGAAGTCCATATACCCCATGAACTCGTAATCTAGGATCAACAACTGCTTCCGGATCATTTTTGGGTCCCATTTTACATGTGCTTACATAGTGATTAACAGCCGTTGAGTGCTCTTTCAGGAGACATTTGAAATATTCGTCACTGCCAAATCCGAAGTGTTTGCAAACCGGTCGAGGACTTTCATTAAGCCTAAACCCATTTTCTCTAAAAGCTTTCGTATCTGCCACTTTTAGAGCGATTCGGATACCTTCCAACAGAACATCCACGTCAGACTCATCTGTAAAGTAACCAGTATAAATCAAAGGATTTCCCCAAGTTGGGTCTGTATCATTGAGTGTAATGTGACCTCGGCTTTTTGGTGCAAGGTGAAATACAGAGAGCATAAAGGAATCGTAGTAAGAAACTGGTGTGTATGGGGGAGCCAAGGGAGTAAATTGTAGTTGCACATCAGGAGCATTTTCACTCCTTTCAAATTTGCTTTTAATGAAAGCGTTGGCTGCTGTAGGGCCCCATCCAGCAAGTGGACCCTTATTAGTTTCTAAATAATACTGGACATCCTCTTTCATCTCTTCCAAGGACTTCAAAGTCCAATAACTTTTATTTGTTAAGGAGAAATTGAGTTCACTTATTCTTATGTGATTATGCATACTACGTCCAACTGGCAATTCACTTATGACCGGGATTTTGTGTCTCTTAAGGTCTTCTGCTGGTCCGATTCCAGAAAGCATCAAAAGTTTTGGTGACTCGAGAGCACCACCTGAAACAATAACTTCTTTCCTTGCATAAGCAACTTTAGAAATTCCTTCAGAGGTGTATTCAACACCATAAGCTCTTTTCGTTTTTTGATCGATAAGTACTTTTGTTGCATGAGCCTCAGTTTTGATAAAAAGGTTGGATCTCTCGTTCCTTATTGGTCGAATGAAAGCAGTGTTTGTACTTTGCCGCACTCCGTTTCTACTAGTCCACTGATGGTCTATGACGCCCAATTGATTTTCGCCATTTGCGTCTATCATATCATATCCTAGTTCTCGCAGACCATCAATTATGATCTTAGTATTAGCATCTAAATGTGGAAATCGTTGTACACCTTGGTATCCTCCAGTTCCATGGTATCCTGGATTGTCTCTTACAATCTGGGAAAGAAACGAGATTTGGAAAATTATAGACGGAAAGGGAAAGAGAACGTTAAAAACAGAAATGAAAATATAGTAATCTATATCCTGCCTTGTTTATACCTAACTGTCCCCGTCCATCTCACCTTAATAATTCATCCTTTCCCTCTTTCTAGCTTGTTTGTTCATTTACTCACCTTATTTCCGTAAATTTTACCTCCTTGATCATAGTCCTGTAATTTGATATTGTATTTCCGTTTGCAAAAATTTTAACGTTCCCCATATCCTGTTTTTTCGGTTAGCAATATCTTTCTCGCCTATAATCTTATCCTTATCAAAATTTCTCTTCACTTTCATCCTGATCACTAGTTCTTATACTATTTCTTCTGAAACTAAATATATTTTGTCTGAACCATTCCCCTTAAGCAGAACATCTTCTTGTATCTGATCTTGCAATCTTTTATTATCTTTTATTTGTTTCACTCTCCTTGTAGAGAAATGAAAAATCTTTGAATATGATGAAAGATTTAATTAATGCGCGGAACAGATTACACTATTATTCATCGTCTCTCTTCAATGGCTTTATTTAAAAAACTATCTGTTCTATAGAAAACTTACATCATTGTCTAAGTTGTCTTCCGACTTCCTAAAGTATGGCAGTACTTCTTCATAGCTCCAGCCAGTGTTTCCTAGCTTGACCCAATTGTCATAATCCTCTCGGTTTCCTCTAGTGTAAACCATGCCATTTGTCGTGCTTGTACCACCCATTACCTGCGAATTTTTCAACAATAAATATTATTTCAAACACTTCCAAGTTAGAATAAACTTGGGAAAAGTATGGGTGACATGGTAGCAGCGATTGTGAAACAGCTAATAGAAGATGAGAAGGGGGACGGAATAGAAAAAGAGGTTAATAATGAGAAGGATGAAGATAGGAAAATAAGAGTGGCCATCATTTGTGTGTGTAAGACCAAAGGAAATATGCAGAGTAATAAAGTAAATGATGAAGGAAAAAAAAAAGAAAAGGCTGTTGATAGAGGAAAATTTAAATATTTGCAATTAGAGTTGGAGAAAAGGAGAGGTATGAGAAAAAGATAGCAAGGAGTCAATGAAATACTTTAAGGACAAGGAGAGAAAATCGAAGATAAAGAGTAGCAGGTAACAAAGATAGCAGAAACAAGATTAGAAAGAAAGAGATGAATGAGAAAGCTGCATGGCTGAAAAAGGATAAGGCAACTTCATAAGATGGCTCAGAAAATCAAGCACAAATATATGGCGCAGAAGGGGTGGATGAAGAAATGTAAATGATATTTATTGATGTTGTAGTTTTGGCACAAGAAACGAGTAAAATTATAATATTTTTGGAAACAGTACGGAAGACCGACACCTTGGGTAAAATTCGTCACTCCATGGCTCCTTTGTGAAATTCACTAATGTGAGATAATTTGATTTTGTCTATGTATTTTTTTTTGTAAATAAATATCTTGTGGGCTTCGCAGTCTTGAGTGACCAGACTCAAGAATCTCTACATCTCGTGGCGTCATCGAGTAGGATTTGCTGTCACCTCCTTTAAGTGAGGCTTCTACAGTCCAGAGACCTCCACTCTACTCCCTTTAGGCTAATCCTGGCTTCAATATGTTTCTTTTGGCTTCGAGGGCACCTATATATCCAAGACACGTTTCTGGTGAGGGTGGACCATGGGCGAATCACCAAAATTTTCAAAATGAAGGTAATTTCGTCCCGAAGAAGTATCTATTTTTTGGGCAAATTGACCACAAAATATGAGAATAGATAGGCAATTTGGTCCCAAATATCTTATCGCTTTTTTCAAATTTTCTCTTTATCTATACCGTTAAGGGTTGTTCTCTTTATGAATTCAAGAATACACCCAGAGCGAAATGACCACAAAGTTCGGCAGTGGACAGGCATTTCCAATATTATTACCTCGTGTGTTTCTCAATATCGTTCGAGGGTCGGTGGAAACCCCTCTGTAGTCGCAGTACGGTACCATCCACCAATCATCGGCCAGAAATCATCCCTCCTCATCGGCCTCCAGTCCTGTGGTTCGGGTCCGAAACTTACGAGAATCCGTGCGATAGGAGAACGGTCAACTGGCGAGAAGGAAGAAGGGGAGTGGGGAGAAGTGACGACAGCAAGGCAGACCAACGACCTATGGAACTATCGGTTTCTCTCTCTGGACCGCGGAGACCCCCATCTAAATTTGAGCATGTTCGCTTCTCTCTCTCTTTGTCTAGTTTATAAGTAGCATCCCGCTCTCTCTGTGGCCGACGCGCCGGGTACGTTTCGGTAGTATTGTATGTGAACTCGAGGTGTTGATCACGTTTATTGAAATTACATCTGTCCGCTTGAGAGTTTTAAGGTAGGATTTGAATCACTTTTTTTTGGTGGTACAGCCAGGTTGTTTCACCAGCCTCCTATTGTAGATTGATAATGATTCAGACATTCCTTGGCTGCACCACAATGTTTAGTGCTAAGTTTTATAATAATGAAGTGCCGGCTAGTTTATCTTTCGACGCCTGTGCGAATTTTGTTCGGCCAGTTAGGATTCAGTGATCTTGTTCATGGATTATAGTGTGTTTTGGTAGCCTGTCTATGTGAGTACAATTGGTGACCTTTCTTTTGACCCCTCTTTCTCCTCCCGGAGCCTTCTTTAATGTGGACCCAAAACTCTTATTACCCCTTTCGATCAATCTCCCGCTACTTACACCTTCGCATCCCCCTCCCCCTTTTTATTTCTCTCTCTACTTTTCCGTGTTTTGACTCCGATATCGGTGTATTTATTGTGTGAAGTGTTCCTTTTGTGAGGAAGCTCCACCCCCCCTCCCCCCTTCTAGTTCGTTATCATGTTGACAGGTCGAAGGTCCGTCTTTGAGACCCAACTTACCGATTTATTTACATTTGTCGCCTTGTGTAACCTTCTCTCACGTCAGTTGGTCTCTTACCTTGGTAATTCCTTTTATTTCGAGCCCCAATTTTCTTTGTCATTTGCTAAGAAGGGGACTCGCTCCCTATCAATGTAAATTACTCGTATTTCATGTCTAAGTGTGGTAAGTGTTAACTTATGAAGCCTCAATTCAGAAATAAGAAAAGCTCAAAAGAATGGAGAGTGTGCATTTAAGAATCCTGAGATAGAACATGGGGGTGATTCTGAGCTGTCCAGGTTGAAGGCCGAGAAGGAAATAGAAGAAAAGAACATGGTAGTCAGACAACTAGAAGTAGTCTAAGATTCCAAAAAGAAACTGAGTACGAAAAAGGGAAGCAGGATCGTTCGAGCAGCTGCCCATGATATTCCAAACAAAGAGAGAGAAAGTGACATAGGACATGTGAAATGAGAGAAGGGAAATCTGCGATGAGGAATGGATTTGATAACAGCAGGAAAGATGAAGGAAAATAACGAAGTCAAGGTACAACAGATGGTATAGAAGAATGAAGAAAGAAGGTAACCGTAATACCTGAAAAAGTTTCAGAAGAAGAGAAAATGGAAAGGAGTGGTGTGATTTTAAATGGGGAAGAGAGTGAGCGTGTAGGTCCTGGACGAAAGGAGGAGAGAATCTTCAAAGCAAATTACGTAGGTATGTGCAGGAATTATTATGGTTACATTTGTTGAAGAGGTGTCCAGGTGACAGAACAAGAGGGGATGGTATGAATGAGTGGATGCAAATAATTCAACATTGATGAAAACTGTCAGAACATGGAATGGATGAAGAAGAGAAAAGAATCAAGAGAGAATGAAAGAGTGAGTGAGAGAGTAGAAAGGGGCTGATTGCGAGCGTCTATAATTAAGAGTAGTTGTCAAATCGAGATGATAGAAATAGTTGAAAATAGCCAAATTTGCAAGAGGCTTGAAAACGCAAATTAGATAAATTATTGAGGAATAAGGAAGAATAACTTTACCTTTCCTGGAGAAAATGAGCAGGAATGTGATTTACAGGCGTTAGTCTCTGATTGCACCTGGTATTTATATTCAAGATTACTTCCTGGCATCATGCTCCTTAGAGCTGGTACCTTCATTATCTCCGGTTCTTCCACACCCGCTTCTAGTAGGAGTACCTAAATTTAACCAAAAATAATTTAGGGAAATTTTCAAGGTGTCGTAGTCCTGGAGAAAAACATTCATGATTTCGTTTGAGTGTCCAAGCGTCATGCAAAAAGGAGTAGTGAAAGAAAATGAGGAGAAGTAGAGGGAAGTTAACCGGGAAATTCAAAATTCAAAATAATAAGAAGTGTCCAAATAGGAGGAATTGTGTCTTGAAGTTTTTTACAAAATTATAATTGAATAAGGGACATTCCTTAAACCTTATAAGGAGCGTAGCAAGAAATGCACATAATGAGCATGATCGAATTTTCATTTTTACTGTCACAAAAGAATCAAATGATAATTTTCTGTAAAAATGATAGTTATTTGTTATAAAATGTGAACTTACTTTCCAGTCCTCGATTTCAGTTAATCGATTAGCAATCACACAACCACCAGAGCCAGCTCCAACGACTATGAAGTCAAATTTTTCAGGATCAGGCCTTACCCTAGCATTACTGTCAATTGATTTTGAAAATAAATTAGTGATGAAAGCCATGAACATGATTGTCGATGGTCCACAGACTGGACCACTTGGATTTGAAATACATGATGCCGAAATATTTGCTGGTATCCAAGTCATGATCCTGAAAAATTTAATGATCTTGAATGAAATCTGATATAATTTTTCACTGATATGTACTATCAATGGAAATAGAAAGAAAAATCATGTAGTTAATGTGAATAAATGCAAATAAAAGAGCATCGCATTTTGAAAAATGAGAATAATATTGCGAAAATATTCCAGGATGTTTTTGAACAAATTCTCTCTGGATAATAGGAAGATTTGAATTCTTTTCATTTGAATTGAATCAATTGGTAAATTTTGTGTTACCTGTTTATAATCAAGTTATGTTTGTTGACTCGCCTAGCCTATCACGCGAAATGTTATAACAACAGTCGAAATAGCTACTGCGTAATTAATTAGTGTCCAAATATGCATTAGTTAGTATCAGTCGATTATCGAATGCATTTTATCAACAGCAGACTTCCTTATCAGTTTCCTGTTTTTCTCAGATATTAAGTTATTGATCACATTTACAATACGATATCTTATAATTCAATGCAACAAAAGAGATAAGAACATTATACTAAGGTTAGAAAATGTGTGTCAGGAAAACCAGAACGGGGTAGAAAAACTTTCTATATTGATGATTTTCAACCAAGTGGAGGACGTATAAAAAACCAAATTAAAGTTGAAACATTTATTTTTCAAATCGTTAGGCGATTATGTGAAAATTAAAAGCCATGAATCGTATATCTCATACCTACGAGGCATTCCAGCAAATATGGTTATATTACAGTAATGTAGCTGTTCAATAACAGAATGTAACATGCTTTATAACTGGTAATTTTTCAGGTGACTCACCTGTGACGAAAAATGTCCGCCTCAAGGTGATTTACCAGTTCTATAACTCTTGTGTCAGTCTGTTACGTAAGAGTTTTGTAACACGCATATATTTCGTGTTATCAAAGGGTACTGGCTGTGTGTGATTTTTTATGTGTGCAGAGCAGAAGGCCTCTTATATGATCGGTTGTTTAGGTTTAAGGTTTCAGAACAGTGCTAGCTGAAATAAATGCTAACAGCACGTTTTTTTTGTTCTAAAATTTTTGCAAACAAAACGATTTTTCGTCAAATTTTTAGACTTTTTCTGAACACGGTAGTAGAAATATTTTCCAAAAACTAGATGAAAATAGTAATTTTTTGCATCATTTTGTAGTGGCCCTAGATGATAATTTTCATCCAATTGATATTTAATTTTTTAAACTCCATTCTGAATCATTTGTAAAACTTAAGAAAGGATTTTTGTATTTTTTTGCAGCAATCCGACTTAACTATTCATTTATTGGATAGTTTGTGTGTATCTTTTTTATAATTATTATGCATTTGTGGTTAAACATTTTATTGTTGTTGATTGTATGTTTTTTATTTTTAGACATATATTATATCACTTGATAAAAATTTCATTCTTTTTCATATTTGAGTTTTTCTTTCATTTCTCAAATTATTCAGAAAACAATTTTCGTTTGTGCTCTCATTTTTATGCTAATAAATTATATAGCAACCTGCAAATTCCAATGCGTGAAAACATATTTTTATTAATATTATTCATGTAATGTTGAAATTTCTACATTCTCATCATAAAGAGAAGGTATTGGTTTTATTTATTTGAAAATCGACTTTCGCGGGATTTATGAAATCTCCACGTTTTGAGACCTCCAGATTCCGAAACAGTAGTTTTCACGTTGGTTTCTGTTGTCATATTGGATTGCACTTTGGCAAACATTTTGAAGGAACAAAAAGACAGGACAAGTTCGTTAACCAGCTATTTTGAATGAAAAATCAAAGAGGGAGAGCATTTTGAAAATTTTTTTGGACCTTTTTTTCCAAGACAAAAAATTTTAAGTACGGTTTCGTGTAGTCAAAAATATAAACGGGAATGAGAATCTTCAGCCAAACAACGCAAGGTATGAAAAAAAGTTTTCAGAAAAAATGTGTTTTTTGGGAGCCCTCCAGGATGATATTTACAACTTCTCGAGTTTTCCCAATAAATCAAAAATTCAAATTTTCTTATGTCGGAAAGATTTTACTATTCATTCGAAAATGCGTCTTTTTTAATTGTATTCAACAGTTTATTATTCAAAACCAAAACTGTTTATGGTTTATGTATCTTTTGTTACATTTCTTGTTAAAAATCGATCTTTGCTGATGAAAGATTCAACAACTGCTTCCTTGGGATTGATTCCCTATTCGAAAATTCATCACTCATGAGAGATGAGGAAAGAGAGATGAAGGAAAGAGGAAAAGAAGGGGAGTAAAGTAGAGAAGATAATAAGGAAAGAAGAAGATCAAGTGAAGGAAGAGAAGAAAAGAAAAGAAAGAGAATAGATTTATGACAAGAAGGGAGTTGAGTGAGGAAGAAATTTACGGAAGAGGAGAAGGTAACAATCAGAAAGAGATAGAAGAAGAGAAGAAAAAAAGGAGGAGAAGAGAGGAGAAATAGGAAAGAACAGAAGAAGCAGAAAAGTAGGAGAAGATTAAATAAAAAGAAGTGGAAAAAGTGAAAGAGAGATGAGAATTGTGAAAAGGAGGAAAGAAAAGGAGAAAAAAGATGAAGAAAGAGGAAAGAGAAGGCGTTAATATGAGAATGTGATAAAGGAAAGAAGGTACAAGATAAGAAAAGAAGACAAGGAGGAGAGAATAAGCGACAGAGGGAGGAGGGATTCTACGGGGAGGAGAGAAGAAAATAATCGAAAGGGGAAGAGAGCTGGGAGAAAAGGAAAAAAGGAGGAGACAAGAAATGAATAAAAGAAGAAGAGCAGAGAGAGTTGGAGGAAAAAGAAAGGAAAGGAGTACATAGTAAGTGAAGAAGAAGGGAGAAGAAGGAGAGAAGACAAAAATATAAGAAGAGAAGGAAAGACTAATAAAAGAAAAAGGACAAAAAAGAGAAGGAGAGAGTAAAGACATGAAGAGAGTTGCGAGAAGAAAAGGAGAAAGGAAGACTAGAAGAATGGAATGAGGAAGAGAAAGTTTAGAGGTGAAGAGAAGAAGGGGAGAAGAGTAGACTATGAGAGAAGGAGAGGATAGCAAAAGGAGAAAAGAGTGATGGGAAAAAGAAGAGTTTGGAACGAGGGGAATAGGAAAGGAAGAAATGTGTGAGAGAGAAGTAAAGAAAGAAAACGATAGGAAGAGAAAGAAGGATTTAAGAGGAGAAGGAAGAGGATGGAAGTTACGAGGGTAGGTGAGTTGAAGAGAGAATATAAGGAGAAAGTAAGAGAAGGATAAAGTTAAGAGAGGAAGCGTGCAAGCGTGCATTTTACAAAGTCTGCAATAAATGGTTGCATTTGTCACCCAACAGCAAATCTAATGTAAAGTAAATCTTTGTAGGTCCCTCCTCTGTATCAACTTCAATTTCCTCTAGCAAAAAAAAATTTGATGCCTCCACAAGAACGCTGAAAATGGCATCATTACCATACCTGGAGATGTTTTCCTGTCATTTATTAAATTAAATAAGGCAGCAGTAAAAATGTTCTTACCTAAAATCTGACGCATTCATTTAGTACATTTTGATGCCAAATACTGTAAAAAAAGTTTCATCCCCCTAGCTGCCCGGGAAAAGCAATCAATTTCAACCCCTACGTATCAATGATCGATAAAAAATTCTATATTGTTTCCAGAGCTTCCTACATAAAATCTTGAACATGAATTTTGTAGATTTTGATAATAAATTACTGTAAAAAAAGTTTCCTCTTTCTAGCTAACGGGGAAGGCAGTTATTCTTTACCCTTTAAAATTGACTGTTTGCCCCGGCAGCTGAGGGATAAAACTTTTTTTACAGTTATTGATCATCGAAATTTACAAAATCCTTGTTTGAGATTTTAGGTAAGAAGCGTTGAAAACCTTTTAGATCTTTTATTGAATTTTGGCACTAAGGGGTTGAAATTGACAGCCTTCCCAGTCAAATAGGGGGACAAAACTTTTTTCGTAATTATCCAACATCAAAATGTACTAAATCCATGTTTGAAATTTTAGGTTAGAAGCTTTGAAAACATTTTAGAATTTTCTATTGATTTCGACACTTGGGGGTTGAAATTGACAGCCTCCTACAGAAGATAGGGGGACGAAACTTTATTTTGTAATTATTCGACATCAAAATGTTCAAAATCTATGTTTGAGATTTTAGGTAAGAAGCTTCGAAAACATTTTACAATTTTGTATTGATTCTTGATACTTAGGGGTTGAAATTGACAGCCTTCCCCAGCACATAGGCAAACGAAACTTTTTTCGTGATTATTCAACATAAAAATGTACAGAATCCATGTTTGAGATTTTAGGTCAGAAGCTTTGGAAACATTTTAGATTTTTTTATTGAATATTTGACATTTAGGGGTTGAAATTGACAGCCTCCCCCAGAACATAGGGGGACGAAAATTTTTTCGTGATTATTCAAAATCAAAATGTACAAAATCCATGTTCGAGATTTTAGGTGAGGAGCTTTGGAAACATTAAAAAATTTTTTATTGAATTTATGACACGAAGGGGTTAAAATTGACAGCCTCCCACAAAAGGTAGGGGGACAAAACTTTTTTCCTAATTATTCGACATCAGAATGTACAAAATCTATGTTTGAGATTTAAGGTAAGAAGCTTTGAAAACATTTTAGAATTGTGTATTGATTTTTGACACTTAGGGGTAAAAATTGACAGCCTCCCACAGAAGATAGGGGGACGAAATATTTTTTTGTAATTATTCAACATCGAAATGTTCAAAATCCATGTTTGAGATTTTAAGTAAGAAGCTTTGAAAACATTTCAGAATTTTGTATTGATTTTTGACATTTAGGGGTAGAAATTGAAGGGCCGATCCCTGCGAGAGGTGTTTCATGACACTTTCGTCCAAAGTGATGAGCGTTCTGCTTATTGCTGGAGTGAGAAGGAGGGGCCGTTGTCCTGGCGTGATTGGTCAACCCTCGGCTGTTCAGAGAGGTTGTTCTGAGTGGTAGTTCCCACCCCTGAGGCTTGAGTTTGTTGAAAGGGTGGTTGTTCACCATCTCTTCCGAGGATTTGAGGACGAATATCCTTGTTGTCATCAATTTTCTGACAAGGGAAAATTTTTGTTCCATGGGTTTTTACCTCAGTGCCATTTTGATTGACCCAATAGACATTTCCTCCAGCCCGTGCTGTGATAACGTGAGGGCCCGTTCGCCGTGCAGCAAAACCTGCGTTAAAGTTTCCAGCTTTCTTCGATTGAAAATGTCCTTCCGTATATACATGATCACCAGGTTGATACCGACGGACTAGTGGGTTAGTTGCGTATTTCGCCTGAAAGGTGGCTTGATGATGCAAGCTCGGTCCTCTCTTTCTTATCGGCCTTCTATTGGTCGTCGGTCATCCTGGTCAAATCTCCAATCACCGGGCCGTTGGATTGTCCATCCTAACAGT
>WSXT02183412.1:0-20847 GCA_011762715.2 Neuroterus valhalla | reverse complement strand
TAATTCGTACACGTCCCCTCATGTCTTCAACAATTTTTACAGCAAGATGTTTCAATCGTATAGTTTGATCCTAATACATGACGAGAGAAAACTCATGTTTGCTGATAAGCATCCTCATCGTCATCGGTCTCATCATCAGATTCTATTTTTTTTCCTTCTTGTGTTTCTTAAGAATGGTCCGAATTCTCGTATGCAAAACATCCTTCGCCAAGTTTTGTAGCTGATATCTTATATATCTTACTTGGACCTTCGTTTGGGAATTGGAAAACACATTGAAATGAATCATCAATTGTTCAGATCAGAATGCTTTTCTCATTTCATTATTTGATAATCCATCAGAAAAGATGAAGCAGAAAGAAACCGCTGTGCACTCAGAGTATTACATTATTGCTACTTCCTTATCTTTTTTCCTGCCTGCCATATTCACTGCCAGTGCCTCCTCCTGCAATCAGACAATTATGCAAAATTTAAATTTATTATTAATCCTATTATACAGTTTCTCACCTGTGTTTGTTGGTATTTGATTACATTCTACTTTACCTGCACTTACATGATTTTATTTTTTTCTCAAGCTCAATGCACATATATCAAAATGATTTCCTCGACTCATTTATTAGCAATCTCTCCAGCTCATACGGACGATATAAGAAGGGATGCTTGGACCTAATTGCTTCACATCTGCACAAGTTGTATACGAAGAGAGTGAAGAGAGAACTATATAATATCCAATCTCCTCTAAGAGATTCCTTTGTTTTCTCTTCCTTTTTCAAGAAGAAACGTAAAAAAAAGAGATATTGTTTCCATGATTTGCATGGGGAATTGAATCTTTACATCAAGACCTAAATTAAATGCAGGTATTATGTTCCTCCTGAATTAATAATTGATACAGTTGTGATCCCTCAAGGCTTGTTGAGAATTATATGGAGTTTCAAAATACGCCGGCTTTTTCTTATTCATAAAAAAGATTCCTCCGGACTTACATTTTGAAGCTCTGTAATTCTCTTCTGGGTTACCCGATGAACACTTAGGTAGAAATTCTCTACGATCCAGTATACTCCTTCTACTAGAGAGTACTCATTGTATGGAGGCCTGAACTGAATTCCACTTGTCATACATTCTGTCAAACGCACCTTGAAAAATAGGTACGTTTCCACCCAGACAGCCAATGGTGTGTTAAATCTGGCTCTTGGGAGTTGCACTGCTTGACCCTGCTAGAAGTAAAATTATTAAAACGGATGGACAATAACGAATAGAAAAGGTATAGATTTAATGCTTTTACGTTGAACCATTACGATGAAATAAGGTATTCCGGGTTCCGATCGTGTACAAACTACCAAAAAATTTGTCGAAGTTTCGCGGACGTTGCAGTTCGCATCTTCAGAACTGGCCTAAAACTTAGGTTTTTTGGGTTGTGGTGTTATTATATATGTTGAGAACGATGCCTGTGATTGATCAAGGATTCCAGTGTGGGGATTCGTGGAATCTGATTGGTCAATCAGTTGAACCGGGAGAGCGGAAAGCTCGGGAGAATATTGTTCGTTTTTGCGATGACAGTTGCTTTGTCAAATGAAATGCTATGCCTGTTTCGATGTGATGCTCAGCTGGAGCTGTTTGCGTGAAATGCTTCAGCCTAACTTTACTCTCATGTTCCTTTATGCGTTGTCTCACTGCTCCACCGGTTTCTCCAATATAGACTTTGCCACAAAAGCACGGGATTTTATACACTCCTGGGTCACTGAATGGTGCTTTTTTGTGTTTTGTATTGTTGAGAAGTTGCCTTATTTTTGCAGGTGGTTTGAATATGGTTTGGATGTTGTGTTTGTTGAGAATTATTTATTGAGAATTATTTTGTTTTTTCTAGTGTATTTTTTGATTACTCTATTAATTTGTTTGTTTGTATAATTGTTTTGCAGAAGGGTTTGTTTCACTTTTTGTAATTCTTTTTGTAAGGTATCTTTATGTCTAATGGAGACAGCTCTGTGAACGACCGAGTTGATGACTGACTGTTTTTGGGATGGATGATGGTGGGAGGAAGCGTAGAGGTATCTGTTTGTATGAGTGGGTTTTCTGTAAACTTCATGTCCTGAAGTGTTGTCAGATCTTTTGTAAACTAGAATGTCCAAGAAGGGCGATTTTCCGTTTTGTTCAATTTCCATGGTGAACTGGATATTTGGATGTTATTGATTGATGAAGTCGGAAAATTCGTGCAGTTCGTCCAGTCCATGTCTCCAGATTAAAAATGTATCGTCAACATAACGGAACCACAGTTCTGGTGTGAGCTTGGATTGGCTGAAGATTTTAGTTTCCAGACATTCCATAAAGATGTTAGCTATTACAGGTGAACTTGGGGATCACATTACTGCTCCTGAGGTTTGTTTGTAGAATTGGTTATTAAAAGAGAAGTAGGTATTGTTGAGACAGTGTTTGATCAGGGGTACAAGGTCAGAGGGAAATTTTGCGAAGGATTTGATAATATTGATTGTATTCAGTTCTTTGGTAAGGAAGCGTGCTAGGTTGCAGGTTGGTGAGTTAATAGCGCTAACGATCGGTCTGAGTGGAATGTTGTTTTTGTGAATTTTTGATAGTCCGTGAAGTCTTGGAGGAATAACATTAGTGCACTGAGAGACAGTTGGCACAGCCACTGCGCCTGTACTGTCGCTAACATGCCCAACTCGTACAGAATAAGTGTGTTCGATAAGGCACAGTAGCTGCGCATCTTTGCGTGCTGGACGAGCACGTGAGCGTACTAGCAGCGCCTTCGTAAGATCTACAGTGCGCCCGAACTTAGGGAACTGAGAGCGCGCCTATCGAACCTCATTTTCGCCCCCATAGTGCATTTATAGCGCGCTGTATGGACATAAGTGAAGAGTGGCCACTGCCGTAGCATGGTGGCGCTGACTGTGCCAACTACCTCTCAGTTTGGGTATCAGTTTGGCTATTGTATCTATGTTGAGTTTGGGGTTCTTCAGAAGGGTTTTTGTTTCATTCACTATTGTTTTAGTGTGATCTTTTTTCACTTTTTTGTACGTGTCGTTAGTTAACAGGTCTAGTTCTTTGATTGCGTTCGGATTAGTCAAAAGTAATGCGGTAAAAATTGCCCTTCTTGGACGTTCTAGTTTACAAAAAATCTGACAACACGTTCGAACATAAAGTTTACAGAAAACTCACTCATACAAACAGATACCTCCACGCTTCCTTCCACCATCATCCATCCCAAAAACAGTCAGTCATCAACTCGGTCGTTCACAGAGCTGTCTCCATAAGACATAAAGATAACTTACAAAAAGAATTACAAAAAGGTAAACAAACCCTTTTGCAAAACAATAACACAAACAAACAAATTGATAGAGCAATCGAAAAATACACTAGGAAAAGCAAAATAGAACAACCAACTAAAGAGAAAGAGAAGGAAGCCACCACCACCCTACCCTACATCCAAGGTATCACAGAACGAATAGGTAGAATTCTCAACAAACATAACAAACAAATCATATTCAAACCACCTGCGAAATTAGGGCAACTTCCAAACAATCGGAAAGACAAAAAAGCACCATTCAGTGACCCAGGAAAATATAAAATCTCGTGCTCCTACGGCAAAGTCTATATTGGAGAAACCGGTAGAGCAGTGAGCCAACGCATAAAGGAACATGAGAGTAAAGTTAGGCTGAAGCATTTAACGCAATCAGCTCCAGCTGAGCATCACATCGAAACAGGACATAGCAACTCATTTGACAAAACAACCGTCATTGCAAAAACGAACAATATTTTCCCGAAAAGACATAGAGAAGTAATCGAAATCTTGAAACACCATAATAATATGAATGAGACAATAAATATAATACCAATCCAATTTGGCTTTCCGTTCTCCAGGTTTAACTGATTGACCAATCAGATTCCACGAATCCCCACACTGGAATCCTCGACCAATCACAGGCATTGTTGTGAACATATATAATAAGACCACAACTTAAAAAACCTAAGTTTTGGGCCAGTCCTGAAGATGCGAGCTGCAACGTTCGCGGAACGTCGACAAATTTTTTCGTAGTTTGTACTCGATCGAAACCCGAAATACCTTATTTCATCATAACCGGATAGAAGAAGTATTTGAACGGATAGCATTTTTGTATCCATTTGAATGATCATTTTGCATTCTTCTTATTCAGTGTGTATCCGTTCGTACGTTTATCCGTTTGTATGTAGATCCATAATTATTCCGATATCGACCTGCACTACTTTCCTATTCTTCTCTAGTATTGTACTATTTGGCTTCCGTTTGTAGTACCGACAGTGGTGTGACGCGTATTTTGTGGGTGCTGGTTTTTATTTAAATAGTTGGGTAGAAGAGTGAGGTGAGGACGGAGAAAGTGGGTGAGTAAGTCTGTGAGGGTTTGAAGTCTGAGTGGACGTGAAGGGAGCGCTGGAAAGAGTGAATGAGTGAGTGAAAGTCTTAGCGAAAGAAAGGTTTTGGGGTTGGGTTCGAAAAGTTAGAGTGCAAGTGGCGGGAAAAGCATCTTGTTACAGGATTTGCTAAGTCGGTAATACAAGAAGACAAAGAGAATCCCAATCGCGCGAAGTTCCAATAGAGGACAGGCGGAGGATGTAAGAGGTGGAAGAGGTAGAGGGGGTTTGTTCGAGTAAAAAGACCAAAGAGGAAGTAAGAAAAAGAGAAAGTCTGGAAGAAACTTGGGGATATAGAAGATCGGCAGAAGGAAAATGAAGTAAACAGAATAAAGGAAATGAAAGACATAGAAGATAGGTTGAGCAAACTGGAGGCAAAGGAGGTAGGAAGGAACCCTAAGATAAGGATTGGCGAAAGAACAAAAGAAGGTGTGGTAAGAATAGAAGAGGGGAATAAAATGCTACGCAATAGATTAGCGCTGGTCGAGAGAAGAATAGAGGGAGAGCAGAGAAGAGAAGGAAAAAAGAACGTAGTGATCAAAGACTTGAAAGTCAACAGGGCATCGGGAGAGGAGGAGATAGAGAGACTAATAAACGACATAGGAGCGAAAGTGCGTGTAGAAGGAGTTAGAAGAATAGGAATATGGATGGAAGGAAGGGATGGCATGTATCTGGTGACATTAGGGAGTAAGGAGGAAAGGTTTTGGATAATAGGCAAAGAGAAATTGTTAAAAGGCAGGAAAGAAAGAATAGAAGGAGACATGACTCCGCAGGAAAGAAAGCGAAAATGGAAGATCGAACAGAGGGTACGGTAGAAGAGAGGTAAAGGAAACAAAGTAGTAGTAGGGAGATACAGGATTGAGGCAAACGGAGAAGTCATGATCTGAAAACGAAGAGTTGAAAGAAATAAGACCTAGCCAAGGTTGGGAAAAGAATAGGGATTATGGAAACAAGAAAGGGGAGGCATCAGGGTTTGTGCAAGTCGTACACTAAGGAAGACAAGGACGAGGGAAGTGGAAGGAGAAGGTAGAGACATAAAAGTGGCATTCTGGAATGTGTCGGGAATAAAAATTAAGGACAAAGGTTTCTGGGATGAACTAAGAAAGTGGGACGTAATAATGAGGAGTGAAACTTGAGAGGAGAAAAAAGACTGGGAGAGTATAAAAAAGAGGTTACTAAAAGGATATGAATGGGAGATGTATGAGGCAAGGAGAGATCGAATGAAAGAGAGAGGGATAGGAGGCATGTTATCAGGGGTAAGAAAGGGGGTTATGAGAGGGTGGGAAGTTATGAGAAAGTATATGGAACAAAAATAGGAAGGTCCGACTTTGGTTGGGGTAGACCTGAGTGTTTGGACAGGGGATCATGGGGGGGGGGGGGATATGGGATGAAGAGAAGAAAGTGTTCGTAAGGAACTCAAAGCATAGGGAAACAGATCGCGACGGAAGGGTACTGCTCAACCTGATAGGAGAGACGGGATGGTTAATCTGCAATGGCTATTCAATAGGTGACGAGGATGGCGAGATAACGTTTATAGGTAAAGGGTAAACGGTTATCGACTATATCCTAGCAGAAGATAGAATGAGAAAGCTAATGGTAGGAATGGAAGTTGGAAATGAGATGGGCACTGAGCATTTACTGGTAACAGCGACGTTGAGGAGTAGGGGTCAGAGGCTATTCAGAGGAAAGAGGGAAGAAAAAAAGGAAAGGAAGGTGAACATGGGCCGCTGGGGAGAAGGTAAATTGAAAGGATTCAGAGGCGAAATGAGGGAGCAGAACTGGAAGAGAACAGAGGGGGAAGGAGTGAACAAAATGTAAGATCGAATAAAAGATGCGATAGAGAAGGTGAGAGAAGAGGTAGGACCATAAAGAGGTCAAGAAATGGTGAAAAAAGAATGGCGGGACGACGAATGTAAGTATGTTAAAGAGAGAATAAAGGATTGCGTGAGTAAATGGAGGAAAATAGAGATTGACAAGATGGAGTGTAATAAAACTAAACGAGAATATGAGAAAATGTTGAACTACAAGAAGCAGGAAGAAAAGGAAAGATACATAAAAGAGGTAGAGGAAGCAGTGAAGGAAGGCAGAGAGTGGGAGGTGATAAATAGGGAAAGAGGAAGAAGAAAGGGCGTAAATGAAGACATAAAAATGTAAGAGTGGACTAAATACTTCAAAGGTTTGCTGGGAGGGGAGAAACAGATGATACGGGATGAGGAGAAAGAAGTGCCAGAGAGAGGAAAGGCAGAAGGGAATGAGATTAGCCGCGAAGGGGTGAATCAGGCCATTGATAGGCTGAAAAAAAACAAAGCAACAGGTGAGGATGGCATGGACAATGAAGCGCTGAAGTATGGTGGGGAAGAAGTAAGAGAAGAGATATGGAGAGTATGTAGTAGAGTATGGGCAGGGGCAGGATGGCCGGAGGAATGGAGGACGGGACAAGTGGTGCCGTTGCTAAAGGGAGGAGAAGGTAAAAAGGTAGAGGAATATAGAGGAATTACACCTATGTCGGTAGGATACAAGTTATATGCAGAAGTACTTCGGAAAAAGTTAGAAAGACAGGTGGGAGGAAGGGGAAGTATTCCACACAACCAGATGGGCTTCAGAAAAGGGATGGGGATAACGGATAACATTTACGTTCTGAATTACTTAGTGAATGGGAATCTGGGGCGAAAGAGAGAGAAACTGGTGGTGCTGTTCGTAGATTTCAAAGCAGGGTCCGACTCAGTAAACAGAAGGGTACTGTGTCAGGCTATGAGATAGAGAGAGGAGTGGAGGAAGAGCTGATAGATGGATTAAGAGACATCTTTGTGGAGACTAGGTTCAGAGTGAAGATTAGAAATCAGAAAGGTGAAGAATTCTGGACAGGTAGAGGGCTAAGGCAAGGTTGTCCGTTGAGTCCTTCACTGTTTGGTATTCAGTTGGCAGACCTGGATTTACTCTTCAGCATATGCAGGTGATGTCGTACTCTTAGCAGAGGACGAAAGAGGATTGAGTTTGTTGATGTAAGGTTTTGAAGAATACGTGATAGGGAAAGACCTAACGGTGAATGTGAGTAAGGCCATGATAATGTGTTCTAAGAACAGAAACAGTAAAGTGGAGTATGAATGAAAGTTCAACGATGAGACGGTGGAGACAGTAGAAGAATTCTGTTACCTAGGGTTCTAGTTTGAGGCAGGAGGAGGCAACGAACTACAAGTAAGGAAAATATTAGAATGCACCAGTAAAATAATGGGCTTAGTGTGGAGTTTAGGGAAGAGAAGATATAAGGATGATTGGAAGATGAGAGTATGAATGTTTGATGTGCTGGTCTGGGCGGTTCTGTGCTACGGGGTGGAGTTCTGGGGTTGGAAGGAACAAAAGAGAGTCGAAAGTCTTCACGAAAGATTTCTGAGATGAGTGATGGGTGTGAGTTGGAGCTGTCCAGGGTTTATGTTAATAGAGGAACTAGGAAGAGAAAAATGATAGTGAGGCAAATAAAAAGGGGGTGAAAGTTTTAAAAGAAGTTGTATAGAGGAAAGGGGAGCAAAATTGCATGAACATGTCTAAGGGAGATAAGGAAAAGAGAGAAAAGAGGTTATTCAGAAAGTTTAAGGTGGGAATAAGAGAGACATAAAATTAGGAAAAAAGGGCATGCGAGAAGGGAAGGTTGATTGGCAGGAGTTGGAATTGGAGATGATGGTAAGACATAGAGAGGAAAAGTGGAGAAAAGTTATGGAATCAAAATATAATAAGTGGTACAAGACGTTTAAGTGGGTGGGAGAACCAGAGTATCTGAAAAAGATGAAGAAAGAATGTAGGTGGAATATGATGATCCGATTTATAATGGGGCAGGGAATGAGAGAATGTAGATACTGGATAGAGGAACAGGAGAAACTATGCAGAGTGTATGGCTATGCAGTGGAAACATTGGAACACGTATAAGAAGTATGTACAGCAGAGGAGGAAGAAGGCAAAAGTGTGAGATTGTCTGAAAGGGATCTTGGATGAAAATGAGCGGGGAATAGCATGGATGAAAAGACTGGAAGAACTGAGGGAAACAAGGTAACGGAAGTAAATAACAGCCATGATGTGGGTATGAGTACTAAAGTAAAATATAAAGTAGAGTCAAGCATAATAAATTGAGATGATGGTAATAGGAAACGGAAGCCCTGGAAGAGACGAATAGAGTTTTATAGTAATAATAATAGGCGGCGTTAGATTTGAGCGTTAGAATTTGAGGGTTAGAGTAAGCGTGATAAAGTAGAATGAGACACAACTGTAATTTTTTTATATTTTTGTAAATTATTGTAAAGGGAACGGAGGCCCTCAAACCCGTGATAGGGAGAGATTAAATACATACATAGTATTGTACTATTTTTTGATATGATAATAAGTACCAAGTTCTTCTATCTCCTGATTGACAGTTTTTGGTACAGTTGATCATAATACACACTGGGAAAAGTCAGAGTCATAGTAAAGATTGATATATGACCTTTTACGTCATATATAGTAATGAATAATATTACTATAACTTGAAGGTCACGTAGTATTTATTAACTATCAGTCTGAACTTCTATACCGTGAAGTAATACTCAACATTGACGGAAAATGTAGTTCGAGGGAGCACGATAATTAGCGTTATCGAAAAATATAATGTACAGTGCGTACTACACAGTCATTTAGAAAAATAGGACGGTGATGCGGTGACGAAATAATTATGCAGTTAGCACTTTGTCAGTATTTAGAATGAAACGAGTGGATAGATACAAATAGGATTTCCGTGTATGCAGGTGTGTTATTATCAAATACTGTTAGATGCGCTTCAATAAGTATATACCCGCAAATGAATGTAAATTCTTTTCTATTCAAAAACTTTATAGAACTATTCTAACATACATGGGAAACTGTATTTACGCTTGCAGCTTTGGTCATACATATTTTCTCTCTTATTCATTCACAGGTTATTCAGGTTAGCTCACCGCCACTTGGTATTTGGAAACCATTTTCTGGAATTTAGAATTCGTCATTTTTGGATTATAAATTTTGTTAATTCTGAGTCGAATATTTTTCATTCGAAACAGGTCGAAACCCATCTAAATATTGAGCGAAATGGGCCTATGATGAAGTTATTTTATTAATAATGAGAAATTAAAATCTCCTCGTATCGTGCAAGACGTTAGAAGTCAAGGATGGAACAATAACTGGAAAGATTTCAATATATTTTTCTTCTGGGAAGCAAATTTTTTTACATACATTGATTAAGTTATTCATGAATTTTGTGTGAAAATCGTTAACAATATAAATCCATTCATTCAATTTCTTCAAACTTTTTTATATCTTCCAATGCCTTACACAATGGAAAGAAATGGTTTAATTATGATAATCAGTGGCTGCAGCACTTTGGAAAAATTTAATGGTAATCACAAGAGAATGAACAAATCATAAATGCCGAAAAATGCATTTCTTCATTGAGTCGGTCAAAAAATACATCGCGAAATTTTTGTTCACTTTAAAGAACCAAACACCTCCTCTCTTTCGGATGTTCTGATTTCTGATGGAATAGAATCAATCTTTTTTTTCGAAATTTTAATATTTGAATGTGCTACTTGGAGTCTGAAAATCCCATATGTTGAATATAGCAAAAATTTAGATTTTCGAAAAATTCGATTGATACTTCGGGGAATGATCAAGAGTTGAAAACTTTCTAATTTTGTAATGCATCTCCCCCCCCCCTCCCCCTCCTAAACACACAGCATCCCTTATATGAACCGAAAATCAAAAAACAACATGTTTACGCAATAATGTTAATTCTCAGCCATATTTTTGAATACAAATAATCATCAGTGTACCATCTGAATGCCCCTTTTAATTTTCAAAATAGTTTTGTATTCAAAAATTAACGTGCTTTCCTAATCAAATGTCATAATCCAAAATTGAATTGTTTAAAAAATGTACATGTTGAGTGACAATAGTGCATATAAAAGTTCTTATTATTGGAATTAAATCCTTAAGATGTCGAAGACAAAATTGGGAAAAGAATACAAAATTAAAATCTCGCATTCTCATCCGAGAGTTGTTTTCTCATCAGAAGACGTGAGAGCTATGGTGATGGCCAAAATTTTTTATAGTACAGTTTCTATGGGTAGCTAGGAAAAATAAGGTACTATTGAATCATCGAGACCGAAAGAATGTATTTCTCTTCTAAGAGATAAATTACGAATAAAAGAATCATTTTGTATCAAGAATGTAATAACTTTATATGAATGGAAGATAAAATTCTTAACAAAACATAAGAATCTTCAACAAAATATTTTCATTCTGATCCAAGGGACTGAATCATCAACCACAATAACGCATCTTAGTGAAAGAATAAGAAGTTAACCAGATAGATGCATTTTACTTAAAAAACGTGAATATTATACCAATAAGATTGATTTCATAGAAAAAAAGTCGAATCGTTAAGGGGAGAGGTACCTTCAGAAAGGGTAAAATCGGTCCAATTTTAATTAATATTTTTCACGGTGATGAAATAACTAGATCATTATTCATGTGCAACATTTTTTTTCACATTGTTAAAGTTCAGAAAAACATGTAATTTTCTTTTTTCTTTTGCGAAATGGCGGCCCTGCAGAATATAATTTCAAGTGTCTGCTCCAAGGCATCGGAAACTCCTGCAGCTGTCAAAATTTGTTTATTCTACATATTAAAAACTTTTTTCTGTTCGATTACTGATATTGTAAAGGGAAGGACAAACCTATTAAATAATAAAAAAGTTGAAAATTAAAATTAATATCGGCCTTTCAATGGAAGGTCCAACTTTTTTACAATTTTTTCAACAATTTGACCCCAAAAAAATGATATTATAACCTGATATCTTTGAACTCTTAGGTTGATCCTTCCGATAGTACTATAAACAGAAACCCCTGAAAAGTTTAGCCTTATCGGTCAATAACTTTCCAAGTTACAGCACGAGCAGTTTTGGAGTCGACAGTTTCGAGATAATCATGTTTAAAGATTCGTTACGGTACAACTTACCTGTGTAGTGACTCTGCCATTTTCGACCATATCTCTCTGAATATTCAATATTACACTTTTTCCCCATTGAAGTATATTTTCAACATATTATACATTCAAAATATGAGTTTAACAAAAAATCGATTTTTTCGAAATTCTAAAGGTATCGCCGCACTTAACAAAATGAATGATGTTTTTACCAAGGGCAATACATTCTTCAGGAAAAATCGAATCACTGTATTTTTAGTTACGAAAACTAATGGAAAAAGAACAATTTCCAGTAGAATAGATCAATTTGTAATAAAGGAGGTAAATATTTGATCGAAAAGACACATATATAATAGAGAAGATGATGTTTTCCAGAAAAAGATGAATTTTTAACAAAATCCATTTATTACAAAATAAGGACTTGAAGTTTTAGTCAAAGTAATGGATTTTTAAATATATAGTGCTGCTGAAAGTTCAAGAAAAACAAAATGTTATCCAAATAGTTGAATTTCTACCTTGAATAGTCAATGTTTAACTATAAATGTTCTTTTCAACGAATGGCGATTAAACTGTCCACCAAAAAGGTGATTTTTCAGCAAAGGAGATAATTTCCTATTAAAATAAGTGATATTTTCAACAAAATTCATTAATCCTTCAGCAACAGTAAAAAAAATTTCAACTTGAACTTGGAGAGTCATATTTTAAGTAAAAAAATGTAATCTCCAACCAAAGAAAGAAGAATTTTCAACAAAATTTTCAACCAAAAGGAGGAATCATAGATACTCGAAGGAAAATTATTTCATACATAAAAAACCAAACAATATTAGTTTTCACCGTGAATTAGAAAACATTCCTCCTAGTTAACTCATAAACCGGTTTTCCAGTACGTTCAGGGCTGACGTTACGACACACGTATTGAACAGTATTTTATACTACTCCAACCTCAAAATCTAAACTTTGACATGATTTTTTCGGCTCCGTGGTATAAAATACTGTCCAGTACATGCTGTGTACTCTATAACAACACAAGAGCTGGAGAAACCATGTCAAAGTTAAGATTTCGAGGTTAGGGTGCTATGATATTAAAATTGTAGCTCTTGGCGGAAAATTCCGCCATACGTTGTGCGAAAAATGTAGAAGCGCGTGTTCGCGCAACAATAGTGCATTGCACGCCATTTGCCATAAATATCATTTCGTACCTATTTGCTTCCCAAGGGAAGTAGTGCCTAATGCATTATTGCACTAATAAAATACGCTAAAGAAGAAATATATTTTATATGCAATTCGCTCAGAATCTATAAGCTGAAACCTTACCTTTTTCCGCGAACGCAATAAGAGCCGGACACCACCGTTCTCCCCCGATGCATTTGACCAAATATTCTTCATTTGGGATAATGGTGTCTGGATTCTCCACTTGCACCAATGCTGCACCCACGATCACTTTAGTCTTTGGAGAATTCTCCGAATACGGCTTCGTGAATTGAATGCAAAACCACACCATCATGGTTCCACAACGCGATAACAGACAAAAAATCGCAAACACGACGCGAATCTCGAGACATGCGATATGCAGGCCCTCTCCACTCTATGTAAAAATCATGCAGGAGGATAGTATAGGTATGTGATATGATGAATTACCCATATGTATAAATGCGGTAAAAATAGTTATTATCTGACTCCATTATTATCCCCAAAATTCGAGAAAGAAGGTTAATAAATACTCACATAATTTAAACTCAACAACTGTTGATTTATTCAATGAGAGAACATTGCACGTTCTCTATGTCACATAGCTGTGATCGTTAGGCCGGCCGGACTACAAGTGTTACGAAAAGGCGGGACGACGCGGGAACGAGCAGTAGTCAGGCGCGAGAGTGGAAACCACTCACAGAAATAATACGGCGTAGCGCCTGGTAAGGAAGATACCTATTCGTCCAATATATATTACAATTATTTGTAGGTAAAATCCCAACAGTACTTCCCCCCGAGTGTTTAACGAAGAAGAGGACGGAACGACAAACGTTGAGATTAGTCACAGTACATCTAGTTAACAACACAAAATGAAAGTCTCAGTTATAAATCAGTCCGTGAGTTAGACGATACATAATTACATATTTACAAACGAGTTTGCGCAAACTTTAATCAATATGAATACACAGGTTGACTAGAAGGTTTTATTCATATTTGAGTATCGAACGATATATTAATGAAAGTATTCCGACAACGACTGTTAAGATGATTTAGGGTTTTCTTCAAAATGCAACGTGCCAATTTAACGAAAGAATATAAACCAGTTGCAGTACAAAATTCAAGATACATGACCACCTCAAGTGGACTTAGTAATGGTTTACATTTACAATTGATCTGAATTAGTACAGTCGTTGAAGCGTGAGTAACAAGAGTAGCATAAACTGCACACGCATGGAGGACATTTAATCCCGGGAAGTTTCCTTTCTTTTTGGAATAAGTTCTTAATGGAGGAGCTATACTTGTTTCGTTAGCCATGCTTCCAAGGCCTGGCAAAATGCTTTCAATGTCCTCGCGTATGAAAAACGCGGGTTTGACTTTTTCGATAGATACTTGGCGAGAAACGCCGTTGACGTCAATCTCGTATACACGCTCAGATGTCCGATTTATTATTTTTTGAGGGCCAGTGTAAGACTGCTCGAGAGATTTCCTGGCATGATGACGAAGGGAAACGTGAGTGCAAGTGGCCAAATTTTTGAATAAGAAAGGTTTTCGTTTATATTTATGTTGAACGGGGATGGGTTTAATTTTCCGCATATGTTCGCGAAATTCTTCGATAAATATATGCGGATTTGGAGTTAAGTCGTCAGGCAGGACGAACTCCCCGGGTATTCGGAGTGTAGTACCGAAGACGAATTCTGCCGGAGACGAACCGACGTCTAATACGTTAGACCTTAGTCCTAAGAGGACGGTCGAGAGGAACTGTGACCACTATTTATCCGGATGAAACATTATTGCGGCCCTAAGAGACCTATGCCAACGCTCGATCATACCGTTTGCGGCAGGATGGTAAGCAGTTTTGCGAATTCGGTTGCACCCTATAAGTTGTAACAAGGCTTTAAAGATCTCAGATTCAAATTGACTACCTTAGTCAGTGGTTAAAGTTTGTGGAATACCGTATCGGGAAATCCAGGTGTCCACAAAAGCTCGACATACCGTAAGAGCCTCAATATTTGGAAGCGGAACTGCTTCCGGCCAGTGAGAGAATCTGTCAATCATAGTGAGACAATATCTGTTATCGTTACTTATTGGTAACGGTCCAACAATGTCCATGTGAACGTGACGAAAACGGGCGTCTGGTGCCACAGAATCAGCAGGCAATAGCTGGTTGTGGCGAGAAACTTTAGACTGCTGACAAGCCGTGCACTGCTTGGACCAGTCTGTAATATTTCGACGCATAGGAGGACAGACTTAGCGCTTCCTGATAACCTGTCCGGTTACTTTGGCATTTGGGTGCGCTGGGTTATGAAAGATATGGAAAACGCGTTTTCGTAGTTCGGATAAGATGTAGAGGCGTAGTGTCTCGCTTAACAAATCGCAATAGATTGATGATTTTCCCGCATCCCAAAATTTTTTTTTGAAATTAGGTGAACATTTAGGGTCATTAAGGAGAGCTTTCAGTTTCTCATCCCTGTTCTGACATTCGGCAAATTCATCTATGCTAAACTCGGTAAGAATGGTGATGGCTTCTACTCGAGAAAGGGAATCGTCGACGACATTGTCGATCCCAAGTAGATGTTTAATTTGCGTGGTAAATTGAGATGTAAATGATAGTTGTCGTTGTTGCCGCTGCGAAGCTTTCTCAGAGTTTTGTGTAAACGCGAAAACAAAGGTTTGTGATCGGTGACGATTTCAAAGATCTGACCTTCGAGGAAGTACTTGAAATAGCGAATTGCCTCATGAATAGCAGTTAGTTCGCGATCGTAGGCGCTATAATTTAACTGTGCTGTTGAAAATTTTTCGAAAAGAAGGCGAGCGGCTCCCATATAACATCAAATTTTTGCTCAAGAGAAGCTCCTATACCGAAGTCGGATGCGTCCGTGACTAGACACGGGTCTCAGCCTCATGAGACGGATGAGCTAGAAGTGCAGCGTTAGCCAAGTCTTGTTTGACCTGCTCAAATGCGCTCTCTGCTTCCTTTGTCCAAGGAATGATCCCCTCATCATTTTTGCGCGAGTCGCATAAAAAATTGTTCAACGGAGCTTACTTTTCAGCCACGTGAGGAATGCTGCGGCGATAAAAGTTCACCATCCCAAGGAATCGGCGAAGTTTGACGATAGTCCTTGGTCTGGTAAAATTAGTAATAGCCTGAGCCTTCTCCGGAGTAAGTGAACAACCATCGCGGTTCTTCAGGTAACCAAGGAACTCAAGTTCTGGTAGTCCGAACTGGCACTTACTGATGTTGATACGAAGTGAGTACTCTTTGAGACGTTGGCATACTATTTTGAGATGGTTCTCATGCTCTGTAGGATTTGCAGAGGCAATGAGAATATTGTCTCCAGAGGCAAATATAAAGTCAAGATCACCAATGGCTTGGTAAATGTACCGCTAAAAAGTTTGCTCAGCGTTATGTAACCCGAATGTCATTGCATTAAATTCAAATAAACCGAAAGGTGTGATGACAGCCGTCTTTGGAATAACTTCGGGAGCAACGGGGATTTGGTAATAAGCCTGGTGAAGGTCTAGCTTGGAGAATATCTTCTTGCCGCAAAGTATTACCGAAAAATCGTGCAGGTGAGGCACTGGGTACCTGTCTGGCACGATGGCCGCATTTAGCCTACGATAGTCACCACAGACACGCCATTCGTTGCTTTTTCTACGGACCATATGGATCGGACTGGCCCAAGGGCTACTCGAAGGTCTACAGATCCCTTCCTCCCCTAGTTATTTAAAAATGATTTTAGCCGAGGCAAGCTTGTCAGGAGACCATCGCCTTGCTTTTTCTGCTATCGGAGGACCTTTTGTCACAATGTGGTGTTGTACATTATCGCGAAGCGCTTATCGACAAAGATCGAGCGCATAGCGTGAGGGAAATTCATAACCGAACGCGAGGTGAGATTATCATCGAGCGCGAAATCTGGAAGACGCGCGCCGTGAGCGCGCTCAAACTTGCGAGCCGTGCGCAATGAGAATGTGCCCGCGCAGTGGCAGATTTTTTTTATCATGACTATCGGGTTCGACCAATCAAAATAAGAGGGTTCTATTATTTCCTGTTCCAAAAATGTATCCACTCTTCGCATATATTTTTTAATTTTGGGGCTCACGTGGTAATATTGCTGTTTTATGGGAACATGTCTCTGAACATCCATTCTGTATGATGTTAAGTGAGTGACCTTATGTTCTTTTCCCTGATGAATTTTTAACTTATTTACCAGTAGTTTTTCTGAATGAGACTATTGGATCTCGCTAAGCTCCATAACACCTTCGCAATGTTCCGTCAAACAAGGATTCTGTTCTTTGATTTTCAATGTCAGCTGTTTTCATTTCTTTTCAAGATTCATAATTTTTTACCGAATCGGTGACCCTTTCCATTCCCCAAGGGTTGCTATCGAAATCTTTTGTGCATTCTCGTATCTACTATTTTAAAAAATTTCATTTGAATTATGTTCCTTTGCCTTTTTCATAATCCTTGGTTCGCCTATTTAAATGAGTCTTGGGTGCTCATAACATTTTTCACTTGCACCAACAATTAATACGTATATTTAAATGGAATGCGATTGAACAACTGAGCATGTAACAACAATAGTTCCTGCTGCTCACTAAAAAGTGACAAAAAATGTTGTCAAACTTTTTTTCACGTCATTCAACATTTTCATAAATAGCCATCAGGCTATACATGGATTTCGAACTTCTCAATTTATTTTTCACAAATTGAAGCACAAAAGACAAAATACATAGTAATAAGCAGTGCGAGGGATGATATTACTGATAGAGAAGTAAATCTGGCCGCAAAAATGAATATGGAAGAACATGTGAAGTATTTAGTAAAGTAGATCAGCGAAAAGTTACTTTTACCGATTCTCATTCCATACCGCGAAACACGCGAATAATTATTGATAAGAGCATTGTAGCACTTTACTTTGAATATTTTTCGACAGTCATTTTAATGAAAATGGAACCTATTTGAATGAGCTAAAATAATGCGAAAACCGTGGAAACAGAGCGATTATGCACTGTGATAGGTATACGGCTGTAAATGATATGTTAGATGTATTATGCTTCATGTCGGTGGGGTAGATAATTGCATAAAACGTTTTTCTATTCCTGCATGAAGCTGGAGATAATTTGCTATCGAATTTTATGAGTAATATAATGAAGAAAATACTTCTTAATCTTAATTATGACACACAAAGTAAAGAAAATTTTCATGTTAAGTTTAGGCGAACAACAGAAAGTATTTGCGGAAGTGCCTTTTTTGAAGGGTCGTAATTTTCTTCCGCGACCTGCATAAAATCTTAGGCTTTGCACGTAAAGAAGTTTCATTATGTTCCACTATGAATTTTGGGAACTGAGACGGATGAGAGTTATTCTAAACAACGTTAAGATCCCCACTTAAATCCACTAAAGTTTGCAGACCAATCATTTCCGACACATTTTCGGATAAAAGCACTTGCGAATTTTTCAAAATATTGTGTGCCGATCTTGGTTTCGATCTGAACCTAAGGTAAAGTTACCTAGGAGAATCTCAAATTCAAAACTCATTCTTCTTGAAACAAAGCGGAAGTCATAAGTAGAAGTGCAACATTCAGTGAATCAAGTGCAGCTTGATTTTTTTCAAAGTTCATACTTATACCTCATTAATCAAATCGCATTAAGTTGGTTTTCAACATTGCATCATATTTCTCATCTTGGTAGGTGCTATTTGGATGTTTATAGTTAATAGTTTATCTAAAAAGTCCTCAGGGCTAACGAGTTTAAAAAAAATTATATATGTATAATAACTTATATCTATGCACATGCTCTGATCGAAATAAGAAAGTAACAGTTGTGGTTATACAATCTTGTATACAGTAAAGTAATGTTTAAGATATACAAAAAAAAGAGAAAGAAAAGGAAAACAGTTTCAGAAATCGATAATGTTCGGGAGAAAAGATTTTCGAAGAACAGATTGCACAAAGCGAACGTTCACGTAAGCATTCGTAAGCTTTCTGCGATTCAACTTTTATCGCATCACAAGCCATAACCCCCTCCTCCCGCAAGAAGTGTAGGAGTAAGCCATGTTTATATTCTTTTCTGAAAAGCAGTGAGGTTATCCGAAGTTTATGCGTGAATGGAAATGTGTGGCCTGCATTTGGGGGAATTTATATCAAATAATTGAAGCAAATTCATTATGAAGTGTCGTGTTCCGAAGTGTGGTACATCATACTGGAAGAAAAGTGTGCACCTAGCACCTAGCATATCTGTAAACAAATTAATATATTGCATTTTTTACTCACAGATTTTTCATATAAATTGTTTACGTTCTCGAAAAAACGTCCGAACTCATTTGATTTATTCACGTTACTCAACAGGTATGTAAGTAAACACATTTTGTATCAATAAATGATATAAGTATATTTTGATCACTCACCCATAGTTTTCCGGTTACAATGTGTTTAAATATCTTTCATGGAAATCAGAAGTAAACAAGTCTGTAAATTGGCAATTCTCACAGGAGAATTTGTTATAACCTCACTTTGAATTCAAGCACTCACTCGCACACTTTGCATGCGGAAAAAAGAGATAGTAGATCATACTGCGCATGCGCCGCCACTTCGGCGTGTTGTCTGTAAAAGTCTGAGCCTGGCACTTAAGGTGCAGTTGCCGCCGTCAAAACTCGATGCAGTTTGAACAGGGTGATCGGTCTCCTTATTATTACTCCTTTGGAGAAACCTACGCAGCTGATCGGTCACGAATGCGCTGGATATTTCGTGGCAGTGGATGTGTAAGAGATCAGCAGGCACATGCACGCAATCTACAGTTTAGGTCCCCCCCCCTCCAGCGCACCGTGGCATCGTCCACAAGCGTTGCCTATACAAGAATCCCGTAGATCGGTGGCGAATTAGCTGTGTATCTTTTACCAATATTCCATATATCGATTGCCGATCCGCTTCACGTTTCATATCGATTTCTGGAAGATCGATTTCCTGTTTTAGCTAACGTCAAATTACGTATCGCGTCACGTCTTGTGCGGATCAATTTGCTGTGATCGACTTTGCTTTTCTCAATGATATTTGTGCTTATTTACTTGCAGTTATGTGATATGAAACTTTCCTAGAAAATTGAGTCCTGTGACTTGGGGAAAGAAATACCCTTTCTTTTATTTTGAAGTTGATTCATTGCGAAAACGCAGCATAATAGGGACATTTACCTTATTACACATTGAGAAATTACTTGATAAATTAGGTAATTTCTAATTTATTAGGTATTTATTCAATTAAATAATCAAGCAAGAATTATTTAATAAAATTTCGAAGATCAGTTGAAACTCAAGTAAGTGATAAGGTATGTTCAAGTTTCTGAAATAGGTAAATTAGAAATATTCAACAAAATATAATTAAACCTAATGTTTGAAGTTCCCATATCTTTTTAATAGCAACATTCTTTATCTATTATTCATTGTACCACGTAAATAGTGGAATGGTTATTTGAATTCAAATTTCATTCAATTTTATTGATTAGAATTAGAAGAATAGAATTAGAATGCATGGGAAAATTTTAAAAATTGATAGGCAACCATAAATGATATGTAAATATTGAATGTCTGATAAGAAGAATTTGTAAATAAATTAATATAAATTTAACGGGATACAAACAATTGCACCAAAAAAATGGGCATAGAATTAACTTTCATATTTAATAAAACTTTAATTGACTGTTATATTGAACTGTTTTATTCAACTTCCATATTAACCTCTATACTTAACTATTTTATTTACTTATTATAATCATTCGACTGATACAAGAGAAAATTGAAGTTAATAATCAGTTATTGTGAAATCTTACGCTTAAACTTTAATTTCAATTTTATGACATCAAAAATGTAATTACATGATCAAATCCACATTTCACATCGTATTCAATTGATAATTTTTAACTGCGTATATAGTAGTTATTAAATAATAGTCCAAGCAATAGGGAAATTGTTGTGCCAAAAACTTGTGCAGCAAACCGACTGTGCCATCAGAAGAAAAGTACTTCATACTTTATTCCAGTCATGTTCTTGACTCTCAAATACCATGTCAAATGTTTTTAATAAGGTTTGAAGCCGAAGAATTGCACTTTTCTAGTTGTTTTAATTATAACATAAAAAGTATTAGGGTAATCCTAATGGCATCCATGAATAAAATATAGGCAAGTGAATTACGAATAAAAGTAGCCCTAGCGACCAATTGTTAAGCTTTGCCTATTGCCTCTTACAGCTGAAGCTTCTACAGAATTGTGCAACTTGAATGAACCTCG
>WSXT02183401.1:0-20847 GCA_011762715.2 Neuroterus valhalla | reverse complement strand
CCCTCAATTCCTGTGGAAGAACAAAGTTGATACGACGTAAATTTCTACTATGGTACTGCTAGCCTTACGTAAAGCTGACAGTACCATGCATTATTTTTAAAAATTGCAGAGCTCTTGATTTTTTTTTGGGTACTAAATGAGCCCTCAATGAGCCCTCAATTCAGGCATAGGTCAGACATTTTTTGGATAAAGTGGTACTGCCAGCTTTACCCACCTCTAAGGGGGGAGGAAATACGTAAATACCACTGATCGTAAATACCATTCGAAATTCCGTTCCTACCGCATGTTTAAAGACATGCATTACTTTCATATCATTATTTGAGGAACGTTTATATTCAGTATTTGTTCAAATGAATAAGTTGTAAACAGGCGTCGTTGAAATTTGAAACGGTTTATTATGTCAATGCTACTCCGTGAGAATATATTAGGGTCGTAGACGCTTCTCTTTCATGCCGCATTTACAAGGCAATTTTTGCACAATTTTCCACCAGCTTATGTACATTCAAAATCCTTCATAATTACTAGTACAACCAAACTTAAATCGCAAAAATTGTACCATTTCTACCTCTATTACGAAGCGATGATGAAATCGCAAAAATCGCAAAAGTAGCCCGATTTTTGTGATTCAAACTTCGTTGTAAAGCTAGCAACAATAACATATCAAATGTGTAAAAATTGGCTTAAAATTTTGCGAAATGCAACAAGCTGCATTTGCGTGAAATCTAGAGGTCGCACAAGATGCTCGTAAAAATTTCAACCGGTTTCGTATATCCCTCTCTAGAGTCAATAACGCTTTTCAATAACGCTTCCCAGCGTCACGGTAGCAACACACTTTTTGTGGAATAGGTCTCTACCCACGTATTCTCTCTATCCTCGTATAACTAACTTCCTTCCAAAATTTAGATAACTTCACTATAGAAACTTTTGCTTAGCTGCCGCACTAACGCTGATAAGGCAGCGCTACCCAACGTTTGGGAACTGCAGAGCTGTGATGCCCTATCTGGTGGCGGAGTGTAGCTAAAATTTCTGTGAATATCAAACTGTAATAGGACAAAAGATCTCTCCATATGATAATGGATGCTGAAGGAATGCAATTTAGTCCCAAGTACACGAAAAATCAACAGTTTTGTTGCGTATTTAGGTGCTCAAGTATGGAGCTGCAAAGATCCAAGAGTACGCTTTATAAATTTCCATGTCGTTACCTAAAAAAAAGGAACTAGTTACTGTCTCTGAATGCTGTCTCATATATTTGTAAAGCTCGAGAGCCTTAACTGATGATTTCACACTTAATTACACTTTGGAAAATTCCTTTTCATGAAAAGTTTGAAGGAGAGATTAACAATTCGAAACTGAATTTTATTAGGACTTTTCAAGATGGAAAATCATAAAAACTGCATAATCCTAATCATATTTATGGCCTAAGAAAAAATCAACGAGGAGAAAAATATAACCCTCCAGCGTAACTTTCCAAACAACAATCCAATTTTCGAAAAGTTTTTCGAAAACCTGAGTGCATGAAAAAAACCCCTGAGACCGAAAGAATTCCCAATTCCATCATACTCGTTAAAAGAGGCAAGACTAGCGTAACTTTGTTTACTCGCTCGAGAGAAGAATAGACGTGAGCCAATAAAAAAGAGCTATAAAAAATCGGTATACTGAAGAGTTTAATTTGAAGTATTTGATTTTTTCCAAAATAAATATTTCAAGACAGTGAAAGACCTTAGACAAATGAGAAAGTGTATATATTTTTCCTCCATTCCCAAAACAGAATGCCAATGCTTAGTCGAAAAAATCAATACTTTCTTATATGCATACAACTGCATGTGATAAGGAACTAGAAAATAGAAGGTGAAAGTAGGAAACATGTTACGTAACGAACAAGTCCATATCTGAGTTACTATTCATAACAATTGGCTCTTCCAAAACTGCGACCTTCGCAAGGCAAATTTAACATTGAAGAATTTCTTATCTGTCATCAAATGTGCTGTCTCGCTGCACATGAAATGAGAAAATAGGCAAGGGGGTTTCTAACTATAGATACCTGTTACCGACATCGAAAAATTTCCACAGCTCTAATGGTTTGTGTCCTTGCTAAGTTTCTAGAATGTTTTTCCTAACGTCATAGAATAATTTTGATGTGTTTTATTTTTTTCCAACTTCGTAGTATAGTTTATATTGAGGAAAAAAAACAAAGTTGATTTATTGCTTCCTTATAGATTAAACATTCACTGACAATGAGAAAATCCCTGACTCCATTTATTTAGTGCGCAAAATATGCACGTGAACAAAAGAGCAATTTTATTCTATGCCGTAATCAAGAATATTCTAGAAGCTTAGCACGGACACGAACCACTATAGCTGTTGGACCTTCCCGATACCGGCAACATGTCAGTAACAAAAATCATTAAGTCTACAAGTATATCCGTATTATGTTCAATTCTTATTATAATCACTTACAAAATAAATTTTTCGATTCAAGTGAGAGGCCGCTCAAAAACTATGTCACGCAATGATTGGGATGAAAATTGAGATAGAATTTTGCAAAAGTCTGATTTGAGAAACTTGAATTTAGATCAAATTTTGCAACAAATCTAATTTGATTCACACCCAAGAAAGAAGCCGTATGCCCTCATAGTTTTGACCAATTGAATATCACTTAAGAGGAGATTAGATAGCTGCGGTATAATTACAGACTCCTGTTAACGACAGCTGTAGTGGTTCGTATCTGTGCTGAACTTCTAGAATATTCTTGATGTGGTCATGTATTGAAATTGCAAAATGGTTAGAAACGAAATCAGGCATGAACAGCTTCATGGTTATTTATTATCACATTTTAGAATTCCAAGGTCATATTCTTATTCGTCCTAGCAACTTCTACTGCGTAATATCGCTTTAATGTCATCAACAAAAATATTCTAGAAGCTTAGTACAGACACGAACCACTACAGCTGTAGGGCGTTCCTGATACCAAGAACTGTTGAAGCTTACGAGTATCTCAGTATTATATTCAATTCTTATTATTATTAGCTTACAAAATAAATTTAATCATTCAAGTAAGGGGCCGTTCAAAAACTATGTCACGCAATGATTGAGATGAAAATTGAGATAGAATTTTGCAAAAGTCTGATTTGAGAAACTTGAATTTAGATCAAATTTCGCAACAAATTTAATCTGATTCACACCCAAGAAAGAAGCCGTATGCCGTTATAGTTATAACAAATTGAATATCACTTGAGAGGAGATTAGATAGCTGCGGTATAATTACAGACTCCTGTTAGCGACAACTGTAGTGGTTCGCAACTGTGCTAAATTTCTAGAACATTCTTGATTTGGTCATATATTGAAATTGCGCAATGGTTAGAAACGAAATCAGGCATAAACAGCTTCATGGTTATTTCTAACAAGATGATGATTGATTGATTCAATGTGTCCCCTGAGGGACATTTTCCTAGAACCTCTCCACCATTCCTTGACACACCCTAACACTACCTTAGTAGTAAGTAAGGAGAACCTACGACTTGAGGTGGATTCCAAACCACCAAGAACCCCAGCCCCAAGTACTTACAGTAATCTTTTTCTCAAGAGGTACCGGCAACACGACTTTCCGGAGATGAACACTCCCTTGCTAGGCAAGTGTTCATCGCGTGGGCCGCCGAAGCTCTTCCAGAGTGCAAAACAGGAATCGAACCCACAACCAGCCGGCGCATGGGTCCAAAGCACACGCCTTAGCCCCCACGACCCACTGGCCACTCAGCTTCATGGTTATTACTTATCAAAGTTTAGAATTCCAAGGTCATATTCTTATTCATCCTAGCAATTTTTACTGCGTAATATCGTTTGAATGGCGGCGACAAGAATATTCTAGAAGCTTAGCACGGACACGAACCACAACAGCAGTAGGAACGTACCCGATACCGGTAACATGGCGATAACAGGAATCTATGGTTAGAAACCCCTTCTCTTATATACTGGAATGCAGTTAAGATCATACGCGTGGTTATAGACACAAAAAACCGTTGAAGTTTACGGGTATACCTTTCAAAAACTATGTCACGTAATACTTGGGATAAAAATTGAGATCGAATTTGGCAAAAGTCTGATTTGAGAATGCTAAATTTAGATGGAATTTCGCACCGAATCTCATTTGATTCAAACTCAAGAAAGAAGCCGTATGCTCTTATACAGAATTTAATATCACTCGATAGCTACGGTATAATTACAGACTCCTGTTGACGACAGCTGTAGTGGTTCGCATCGGTGCTAGATTTCTAGAACATTCTTGATGTGGTCATATACTGAAATTGCGCAATGGTTAGAAACGAAATCAGGCGTAATATCCTTTGAATGACGCCATCAAGAATATTCTAGAAGCTTAGCACGGACACGAACCACTACAGCTGTGGAACTTTGTCGATGCCGGTAACAGGAATCTGTAATTAGGACGCAGGTAGCATATCTGCTCTCAAGTTTATTAAATTTCATTTGAAACAAAACAAAATAAATCAGTTATTTGCAGTAGATAAAGTCGAATATAATGTTTCCTCTAGGCGAAAATAAATATCCGCTTTTTTCGTGGACAAAATCAGAAGAAATAGAGAAGGTTCCGGAAGCTGGAATTACAATATTATGATAGCAAAGGAGAGATTAGATTGCCTTGGATGGCACATTTTTATTACTGACAAATCTACGTATAGGATGCGGAAGATCAAACTCGTGTATGTTATAACGAGAACGATACGTATACGAGCGAATGGAATGAGCTATGCCATTCACATTGAAAGGTATTGGTAGCACCTACGCATCGTTAACTCGTTTAGCGATCGGTCCATTTCGTTTCGCTTAAAACGATCAGACGAACACTTTTTCATTATCAATAATCGATATTATATCCAACTAGAAACTTCAAATTAATTCAAGTATAGTCTAGCAGCCACTAAAACTCCTGTACTAGAAGAGAAGAATTTTTGAAATCAAAAACAAAAGCAATTAATCTTGCAGGACCATTTTTCAAACCAAAAGGCATACGGTCAAACCCATAGCGTCCATACAGGAGTGTTTTTGAATATAGCTAGTCTTGCGTCTTCCATAGTCATAGTTTTTAACAGGCCTCTACTTTTAGCCATTGACAAAAATCAAATTTCTTTCAAAATATAATTATTTATCATCATGCTATAAAAATTCCAAAATAGTGCAACTTGAAAATAATTTTTGTCAGTGGAATATTATTTAACCAGAAGAGCATTGTTATTGGTTAGAGGAAATAAGAGATTTTTGTCTGGAAACTAGGTTGCTTATATAATCAAGTGTGATTTTAGAGCAAAAAAAATTTCCTTCATACAAATTACTGTCTCTTGACTAGGGTCGATGATATTTTTGTCTTGGAAAAATAAAGTACTTGCTTCAAAGGAGCTTACCTCAAATTTTAATGAACATTTTTTCTATCAATTAAACTAATTTTTAATAAGATGCTTTATTTACGATGCGATATATTCTTCAAGAATGAGCATGCAACAGAGTTGAAAAAATATTAACCAGTATATTATCCTTTGGCTGCGTTCCAATTACAGATTACCGTTAACAACATGGTATCGACGCCGAAAACGTTCCACAACAGTAGTGGTTCTTGTCCGTGCTAAGCTTCAAGAATGTTCTTCATGGCGCCATAGAATTATATTGCTCAACTTTGTGAAAATGAGATAATATTATTACCGAATAATATATTATGCAAGGAGAAATCGAAATATGACCTTGAAATGCTAAATGTTGATAAAAAATTACCTTAAAGCTGTCTACGCTCCAATTCGTTTCACAAAATTGTACAATATCATTCTACAACTCCTTCAAGAACACTCTGGAACCTTAGCACGGACACGAACCAATACAGCTGTGGAACGCTCTGGATGTCGGTAACAGGAATCAAGAATTAGAACGCAGCTAGCACATACAATTGAATCGATTCAAAGAACCCAATGCTTGACTAGGAGAAACAAGAGAATTATTCGAAGGACGATGGAATTTAAAGGAATGAGGGTGATTTAGGATCAAACAGATATTTTATTACGCAAGAAAACACTACCATTATCCAAAAAATTTGAATAGTTGAAATAAAGAATAATCAAACTACCGTGTGTTCAAAAATATTATCTAATGGATTAATAATGATGAAACTATTGTAATAATAATTTTGTTTACAATGCGAACTGATTGCAAATATTTAAGGTGTTTTTTTGAAACCCTGCTCAGTTTTTGTAAGAACAATTGTTCAAATAATTTAATTATTTATCTGCAAACAAAATTTCTAAAATGATTTTTAGTATCTCTAAGTAAAAATAAAACTTTCCTGTCTCTTGTCCTTTTTTTGTAGGATAAACTATTTGCAAGTTACCACGTTACAAACGATTGATTTTTAACAACATTGACATTTCTGCAGTTGTATCTCAGTCTCAGAATCTTGCTCAGAAATTCTCCCAACTTGTACACTGTTTATTCTGTGGCTGGACCATCGTTAGAAAAAAAAGGAGATTTTTATTTGCGAATTATTATTAATGTGACTAATTTGATGATCATTGAATTTATTTATTGATCAATTCGTTCTTTATTTAATAATTATTATTTTTAAAAAGACTATACAATATATTTTTGATAAATCAATTTTTCCTCACAAGCCGCAATCATGAAGTTGTTCGCGATTTTTTTTCTATAGCATTAATTCCACCGTCAAAAGAATGATTCTTAGATACTTATGATTTGCACGGGTCAATTAACCTCATTCAAAAAGGTCACTGCGAATAACTTCAGAATTGTGGCTTTTGAGGGAGCGTGGGTTTATAAAAAATTCATCATTTATAGGGCTAAAAACCAATAATAACTCATCGTAGGATAAAATATCAAGAGAATAAACGGATTTGTCTCGTGAAAAAAATAAACAAAACAAAATTGATTTGGATTAGTGATTTCTTTCTTTTAATAACAATAGTTATAAACAATACGGAGGGAGCGTCGAAAACGCAACCCAGGAAAACTATAATGTGCGAGGCATGAGTGAAGTTATTAAAAAAGTTTGACGTGAAACACTTCAGAGCATTGACTTGCAGGCAAGGGTAAATTAAAAACAAATTATTGTTTATAAGGCTATAAACAAATAACAACTCGTCATTGGAGAAAATATCAAGAAATCAAAGTTTTATTTTGTGCCAAAGATTAACAAAGAATATTTTGGAATTAATTTTGCTGATCGACCGTTTTTTTTCGTAACAACTGTTATAAACAATAAAAAGGAGGTATTAAAAACGCTATTCAGAATGATCATACATTCCACGGGTAAATAAACGTTATAAAAAAAGGTTATCCTGAATAATTTACAAATTACGGCTAGCAAGGAAACATAGATTTATAAAAAATATATTGTTTGAAAGGCGGTAATAAATAATGGGTTGTCTAACGGGAAAATTTCAGGAGAGTAAAAGTGTATTCTTATGCCAAGAATTGATGATAAAATTTAAAAAAATTAATTATGTTAATTAGGGTTTCAATTCACAGCAATTGTCATAAACAATAAAGAAAAAAATGTTGAACAATGCTACTAATGATAGATAAAGGTTTGGCGAAAGTTGGAGTAAAAATAATGACACTGGCCGGCCGGATGATTTTTTATTAACAAATTCAAATCTTATACGATCGAATGGGCATTTTTACAATGTGCTTAAAGTTTTGAACGTTCAAATGAACGAAATTCCTGCTGATATCCTTGTGGATTATAAATAAAGCCAAAATATTCATTTATTTCCATTGTAAATAGTAAATTACAAAAGAAACTTGAAATACATTAGTCAAAATAGTAGTTCGAGCAATATTTGGAGAATAAACAAAATTAAAAAAAAATATTTCGTTCATCTGAACGTTCAGAACTTCCAGGACATTTTTTACACACCAATTCATAGAAAAAAGATTGCATTCGATCCAAAGATTTCTTTTTTTTTAGAGAGATCTACGACATTTTTAATTAATTTTTTATTGCACAAGTTTCAAATTTTTCTCAACAATAGATTATGGGATAAAACTGTGCAAATGTCAATTTGGTTAAAAATCATTTGTTTGTAACGTGGCTAACGTGGTTACAAATGTTTTATCCTACGAAAAAAAGCAGGAGTATGGAAAGTTCAATTTTTATTCAGAGATGCTGAAAAGTATTTTAAAGATTTTTCTCGTTGATAAATAATGAAACTTCAAATAAAAGGTACCTCGGAAGCGGGACCCTTAGTGCATACCGAAGTTCTAGTGGCTACTCGATTGAAATTTCTCGGTCAATAGTAGAAAAAAATTTCGAAATAAGTTTGGAAAACTTAAGTTATTAAAATCGCACGATCCCAAACCAATTCGATTTTCAAGTAATGAGATCTAGGTGCTAAAAGTCTAAATTTCAAAAACTGTGGCGTACCGAGACTCTTCAGTTTAGGGAGGGGGGAGGGGGGGGGGAGTTATGTTAAAAATGCCGAGTCAATTAGAAGAATTTCTCAAATGTATGATACAGATTGGTTTTACCAACACATTTGAATTCGAATTTTTCTTTGCACAATAATTCTTATTTGGGAATAGGCGAAACCGAAATTTTTTTACTTTCGACTAGCCGACTTTAGAGCAGTTTGCCGATTTCGGCACGAGAATGCCAATTCGGCACAAAAGTTTAGGGAGGTGCCACACTCCTAACAACCCCACCTCGGTACGCCCCTAATCAGGAGGAAAGAGAGGGGATACGGTAACGTTTTGCTACGGGCCGAGTTGGTTGGACAAATAATTTTAAAATTAGGTTTCGTCCAATCAACTCAGCCCGTAGCAACGCGTTATCCGGGATTACTTATCCCCTCTCTCGCCTACTAGTCTGAATGCATCCACGTGCCAAGATCGTTCTGCAATCTGTACGCTCGATTCTCCTCCGAAAACTACACAGCCACAAAGAAATTCTTCTATATTGCAAACTGTCATCAAATTGAAATGATCTATATAAAATCATGATTTTTGTACTATTCAGGACTGCTTTACGTTGATTTTGAAACCTTAAGAGATGAAAATTTCTAGAAAGAAAGAAATTGAACCTCAAGTTGTATTGACAACCAAACAGTTGATGTTTCAAGCCAAGAAGATGGAATTGTTTGGAAGACAGTTGAATTAAAAAAAAAAGTTAGTGTTTAACTAAGAATAAAATCTATTTTTAAACACAACGGATGAATTCCTTACCATAATAGAAGTATTATTAACTCAAAAGGACAAGTTTGCTATAAAAAAGAATAATTTTCAACCAAAAAATGCGTATTTTTCAACCAAATATTTGAATTTCCTGAACAAAATTTGAACCAAAAAACAGTGGCATCTTCAAGCACAAGGATCACACTTTGATTAGGAACACTTGCGTTTCAAAGCCAAGAATATTTTTTTTTTTTGAGAATTGTTGGATTTTTAACCTCTCCAGTTGAATTTTCAACTAGAGAGTTGAAATAAACCGAAAATAAGTAATTTTTTACCAAAAAAGCAACTTTTTATCCCAAAAATTAAATTCTAAACACATAAAAATATAATTTCCAGTAGAAAGAAGATGAACTTCCAACCAAATATTAGGAATTATATAAAAATTAATCTTTTTAGATTAAAACAGTTGCGAATTTCAACAAGAGACGATTGTCGAAGCTGAAAAGTCAAGTGTTTTAAAAGACATTGGACATACTGATTATATTTTATCAGCAAATTGTTTACAAACTGATTAATTGAATTTACAAAGAAAAAATAATGTTTAACCAAACAGACGTGCTTGGAGTTTAAACGTTCAAATGAACATAAGTTCCTGCTGAGTGCTTTCTAGACTAGAGACAGTGCTAAAATAATTATTTATTTGATGTCAATTAGATCAACATTTGTAGATAAACAGAATTAGGAAAAAATATTTTGTTCGTTCAAACGTTCAGAACTTCATGTACATCCAAACAGTTGATTTTAATCCAAACCGAAAATGATTTTTCAACCAAATGGTCGAATTTTCAAACGAAAAAGATGAAACTTCAGCGAAAGCGAGATGAATTCCTAACCATAAAAGTTGAATTTTTCCACAAAAAATAGAGTAGTTAAATATTATCATTCTATCATCTGTTCCCTGGAACATTTGGCTTTTTAGGTAAAAAAATGAACTCTCCTGTTGAAAATTCGACCATATATATAGTAATAAAAGCCACTGTACGGTCGAAAATGATTATATTTGATTACAATTTCTCATCTTGATTATTCTGAACAATTCATCTTCTTGGTTTCAAAATTTAATTATTTGGTCGTGAAGCAACTTTGCGTCTAGATTTTTTTTTTAATTCACCCTTCTCGGGATCTTTTTTGTTGAAAATGTATCTTTCGGGGTTCATCAATCATAATTTTACATAATAAAAACAATATTAAAAAAAAATACATATAAGTGTTTTGCTCCGACTTATTGAACAGCTTCAACTCAAATTTTATTCCTAAATTACACTCAGAACAACAAAAAAACTTTTTAGAACAAAGAACAAAAAAATACAATTCTTATATTGAGAAGCTTTTTTTCATAATATAAAAACAGTGCTTGCAAACTGGAGCTTTCTAAAGAATGATTCTCTGGATTCACAAAAAGGCAAAAGATAATACAAAAATCCAACAATATTGTTGGTCATAGAATTAGATAAAGTATAAAAAAATTGAGAAATTTTCGTTTTAATTTTTATCTCGGCGGAGAAAGAACATCCGCATTTTGCGGAAGCAGATTCAAAATAAAAACAACATGAGATACGAGGCCACATAAATATCGATTCAACATCCGACGGATTATCTCTTCAGCAACATATAGCTCGATTTGTCGACACATACACGTGCAGTATTGTAAACTTCCATTAATAAATCGAGTATGAATTATTCAAAAGAATAAGACAGCTTTCCTTCTTCGAGTTTTCTTAATAAATCGAATCAAAATTGCTACAACTGCGTTTACCAATATCCACTTTCGAATTATAAGCTGCAATGCTTTTAAAAATTGTTACTAGATAGTAAAACCTTGTTTCCTATTCTTTTACTTTTAATAGATAAAAATCTTGGGAGATAATTTAACAAATCAAAAAAATATACTTCACTTTATATCTATAAAATATATAGTTATTCAATAAATAGTTCAAGTTGGCATTTGAATACTAAATTTGATTATAAAACTGGAATTCAAAATTGAATTTTATGTAAGATAGAATTTTTAAAATTATTACGACGCTGCATCAATGCACAGTTTTCTTATCATTAATATTCCTTTGCACTTAAACGTGACTCTGAAAGCTTTGTGTTGCGTCGAATCTGCAGAAAACTCCTTGCCTTCAAAGCACACCGAATTTAGAAAACAAGTTGCGGCAATCGAGATAAAATGTTATTCGGTCTTATCTCCTTGTTTACAATTCAAAATATTGAACTGAAACATCTTTAAGAATAATTATCAATTTAATGTAAGGAATTTCCAAATTATCTGTGACAAAAATTGAAAAAATTATTTTATTTTTCAAATTTTATCAATGAATAAATTCTGGAATAACATTCCTAATAATATACTTTACACTAGTACAGTCAAACTCCCAGTTCGAAAACATGATTCCTAACAGAAATGTGGAAGGCATCGCTAGCCCTACTTAATATAAGAGCTATCTGGATTTTTAATTTAAATGTTTGTCATAAAGTGGAAAATATTGTACATGAAGTTTTATAAACTGAACTGATCGGGCACTCAAAGCGGAAAAATGTCGAATTTCAAGAATTTGATAATAAAACGCCCAATATTGAGGAAATTCAGATAAGTTGAATTTTTTTGTAAATTCACGAAAATTGGGAACAATCCATGTCCTGGAAGTTCTGAACGTTCAGATGAACGAAATATTTGTTTTTAATTTTGTTTATTCTCCAAATATTGCTCGAACTACTATTTTGAATAATGTATTTCAAGTTTCTTTTGTAATTTACTATTTACAATGGAAATAAATGAATATTTTGGCTTTATTTATAATCCACAAGGATATCAGCAGGAATTTCGTTCATTTGAACGTTCAAAACTTTAAGCACATAACAATCCCTACTCTTCAAGCTTCAAAGTCTAATAGGTAATAGCGCAGAAAGCTTTTGGTGTTAAACACCAGAACCCTATCTCAACGATAACATTGGAGAAAAATTTCATATAGAAAATCCTAGTAAACAAAGTGTTTGTTGCAAAAGTATATTGGCTGTCAGAAAAATATCAAAGATTTGATTGAAAACCCAAATTTTAAAATAGGGAAACTAAAAAAAGCATCCGGAACTAGAATAAAATTTCTCCTTTCTCATAACCCCAATTGAAACTCGAAAACCAAAAAAATAAATTTCAAAGTTGCCACACATCTCTAAAAATACTCGGTCGCCCCAAGGGTCAGATTTCATCTGCAGCAAAATGAACCAGATTTTAAAGCACAGCTCCAAACTATGAATATTGATTCCTCCAATTCTAATATTTACAATTAACACTCACACAAATTTCATCTTTGAATCTTGGTCCCTAAAATGCAGAACCAAAAATAAGTCTCAAAAATATTATCCTCGTAAAATGTAGCATAGAGAACAATACACAAACGAGAAACACTAGGGTCGCGCTTTAGGTCGAAAGGCGGCGCGATCATCGGGAAATGCTTCAAAATCCTCATCCGGATTACAATAATACCAAAACTTCAACCATTACAATTCATAACATAAATTAAAAATATTTAAAAAAGTAAAATTCACAATTAATCATAATTATCACTAGTGATACATAACCTTACGTTTTTGAATTATTAAAAGTAGAACGAACTTTGTTATCATTAATTAAAAAAAAAAAAAAAACGGGCGTGGTATATCGAAATGACTCAACAAATCATAAATTCAAGGATAACTCTATTTTATATGGAAGAAGGAATAACCAAACTTGAATTATTTTGTTGTTATTTTTTGTTATTTTTCACCTTTTTTAGGTTAGAATCTTTAATTCTAAATAATCCAAAAAATCCGACTGGAGCAGCACAGGGTCAAAGCACATGAATGTCAATACAAACAAGCCCAACAAAAAAAAAAAAAATTCCTGGTAGAAGTCACTTAAATAATAATTTTTCAGTTCCTTCGAACTTTTTTCTCATAAAAAGGATTTTTGCGTCTCAGAGAGGCTCGGGCTGCATTCGTGTGCGTGTGGGAGCCACACGGACAAGGCGAGCACTCGTTGTTTACGTTTTACGTCCGGGTTTTGGAAGGCCCTGATTGGGACACGAGTAGACAAACAAGGGTTGGGGAAAAATGATTTGGGGATAATCCTTACTCTGCATGTGACATCCGAGACTTCCCTCATGATCGCCTCAAAAGCGGCCGTCTCCTCCGCCTGCTTCTGGTTAAGCAGGGCGATCTTTTCACTAAACTTTCGAGGGTTCGACATGGTTGCCAGACACTATTTAACTATTTTTGTACTCCAATGGATTCGCAAACACTACACAGCACTGAACCGAATTGAACAACAATATATAGTACCGCACCCGATCGCGCACCAATAAAATATTATTCGATTTCAGTAGAACGAACATGGAACAAACCCACTGCCTACTTCTGGATGGGCCAGTGATCATTGATACGCAAGATTACCAACGCGCCACGCGCATCGCGCAGGAACCGCGAGCCGCGAAAACATCGCCAGCCTAGTCGAGACCGAGACGATTATTGAGAAATAAAAACAAAAGGAGATGAGGTTGATGAGGTTAGGTAGAAAGGAATGTCCAGAAATTTCGTAAGATGTCACGTTCGCGGCCACGATGTCAAGTCGGATTGACGGCAGTTGAAGGTGCGGAGGTTCCAGTTCAGAATTTAGAATTCCTTATCACATCACGGCAGCACGGCTCTTATCACTGTGGAATGGCGCATCGAACTTTCGGTGACTCGGATTTTAAGAATTTAATTGATACATGCTGCAACATCTTGCGGACTGACTGGTACTAGTTTCAGTGGTTATCGTTACAGTCGGTAAGACAGCTTATCGTTATTTAATATTGTCTATATCAAAAAGAAACTTGTATATTATGTGCATTTATATATTTATTGTATTCAAATACACTATTAGACTCAAATCAAGATTGGTTTTATTTACGTCGCCCTAACCTTTTTTGAAAATTCATGAAGGACATCGGCCATTTTAATTGCTCTATAATTTCCTGAATGATCCAAAGTAGGCATTACTAAAAAACTATTTATAGATACAGATCATTATTATGAATAAATATAATGTTAAATTTACAGGTTGAAGCTAACAAGATTAGTACTTGTTTACTTTTTCAAAATTTAAACTCTTGCGCCATATAATGACCTTGGCTATTTGATGATTGATTGGTTCTTATAATTGCGCGAGTCACGTTGCGCATCGTTGCAATTTATGTGTGTGTGTGTGCGATGGTTGAATGCAGTGGAAGGAGTGGAATACAGCGAATACAGACAATACAGTGGAATATTTTTGTGGCGGCACGCGAGAACAATGTGTATTTTGACACAAACTTTCTTTTATCGTTGCTTTCAAATCAGACTATTATATGCAATGGGCTGATGTGGTAAAAAATAAAAAGTTTATTTTTATTTACCGGTAAAAATTTTACTATTCGACAATCGAGTGTACGGTTACTCCGAATCAGTAACTCGAACCATAACCTCAATTTTAGATTTTTAACATTGTTTTCTCGCTCGTCGCATATCCAAGATTTTAGGAAAATCTTACAAGGTTATACAGAAACCGCTATTCATCATTCACAAGCGTAAGTAACCACTTCAGCAACATCATCTTTGTTTGATGAACTGAGAAAATGCGATCAACCATTCTGCTCAATTGCATCTTGTGCTTCATATTAGACAGATTATACTTCTTTTGCGCTTTTGAGCATTAATTTTGTCTGCGGATAGTTTTTCTGTTTCCTTTTCACTATTTGTGTCTGGTTGAATTTTAGTTTTGCTTGAAATTTGTATCTTAGAAAAAGGGGGGTTTTTGAGAGCTTAGTCGGTTAGGTATTTCTCTTTTGTAGAAAACACTTCCAAATTTTGATTCTTATAAATAATATTAGAATCATATCTTCTTCGTGCAGAATTCTTAACTTTTTTTTCAAGTTCGTGACAAATAGTGTGTGTGTTACTAATATTGAGTATAGTCCTAAAATGCTGCTAAAATGTATCTGTGACGTTGACATCAATCATTTAAAATATACTTTATTATTCAAACGGCTTTATTACATGAAAAATATTTTCTGTTAGAATCAAGTTTTCTTCTTGGATCAATTAATTATGAATTTCCTGACTCGAAACCTTAAAATTCTTTTTTAGCACATTTTGCAAGTCATTGCAATATTATCGAGATATTATACCAAATTCTCTAAACATTATTGAAAAATTCAAGTACATTCATATATCTTGTCGTGATTTTCACCTTATTAAATATTGATTTTTGATTCCATGATTTTCAATATGTCTACACATAATCACTTGAGTAGTTTGTATTGCACTACGATTGTGCATAACTAAATATTTTCTACTTATTACGTCACTATGACAAATTTTTAAATTATTTTTTATATTATTGAAGTCTCTTGAAAATGTTCGAAAACATGCAAATCGAATTAAAATCAAACGTATTGGAATTCGAAAGCCTTTCCTTCACATTCTAATGGAATACCAGTATTCATTTTGTTAATATCCTAAACGTTTTTAAAGTCAGAAATAAATCCAGATTTATCTTATCATCGAAAGAATGAAAATTCCGTTCCAGCTTCGGAAGAAATCCGAAAATTTATATTATTTTATTCAGAATAAAATCAGACTTTGAATGCAAATTCGTTTTAAAACCATGGTTGTTTTATTTTCAATTGTTAGGTTAACTTCTGGCATGCAGTCTGGCAGCTTTTTCGGATCACATGGCGGACGCGTATCTTCCAAAGCACTCCACATACAGTGTCGACAACGATGTCGAAGCAGAAGAGGAGCTAAACTATAAATTAATCAAGCTATTATCTACGCTGAAAACTCCTTCGCAAGCAATCCCTATCGATTACCAAAAGACTCGTTCCTTATCTGGTACGAATTCCGATAACGATACAGAATCGTTGCTGGATTCCGCCAGTTTGCCTGGCTCTCTTGACTTCAGACGGCATCAGTATGATTACTCTTACACTCAACATGGCAGCCCAATTACCTCCAAACTTTTACCGAACTTCTTACCTCCGATCGGTGTTTTCTGGGACATTGAAAATTGCCAAGTAAGTTCAAAAATATTTTTTCGAAATTTCTGAATTCCCCATAATTGCAGAGCAATTTAAACTAAAATCAAAATGTTTGTTCAAACTTTTACATCATTGTTTTTTTTTGTTTTCTCTTTCATTTTTTAATGAGCTGTTTTCTTTCAAGGTACCTAAAGGGCGATCCGCCATAGCCGTTACGCAAGTGATTAGAGATAAATTTTTTAGCGGTTATAAGGAGGCGGAATTTATCGTTGTCTGTGATGTACAAAAAGAAAATAAGCAAATTATACAAGAACTTAATGACGCTCAGGTGTTTAGAAGATCTTTTCTTTCACTTAAATCGTAAATTTGAATGAATTTGTCTGTTTCACTGGATTCAACATAATATTGTTTCAGGTAAACTTGATACACGTTGCTGCAACGTGTAAAAATGCTGCTGACGAAAAATTAAGACAATCGATCAGGAGGTTTGCCGATATTCACGGCAGTCCTGCAGCCATTATTTTAATATCTGGGGATATTAATTTTGCAGCTGATTTAAGTGACTTGCGGCACAGGAAAAAAATTCACGTGATACTTCTCCACAAGGAGAATACTTCAGAGGCTTTAATTTTATGTGCAAATGAGCACTATGACTTCACGGAACTTATGGAGCCACTGCCGTCCAGAACTCCAGTCAAGGTTTGTATGTTTTAACTTTTAATTTCGTATTGTATGTGAAAAAATGGGGTGGTTACTGAAGAAAAAGATGTTGGCATTATTGAACAATATTTAACGCTCTTCTGATAAGTAATCTCACTAACTGTAAAATGAAAAACTTTGAAAGCCATGGATTTTTCCCTGAAGTTTGAGTTCCTATCCTGAAAATGATATTTTATCTGTTTCACATTTTCGAAATTGAGAAACTGGTTTTTCTTTCAGGTAAACGAATCGTTCGACCTTCTCGTCAGTAACCTTCCAGAAGACAAGGACGTTACAGGAATAAAGCGCCGCCTCAAAAGGTTATCTAACAACTGCGGAGGACGTGTTGTTGAAGTTCAATCAAATGCAGCTATCGTACGATTTATTTCCAAAGAATACGCTGACAGGTATGTCTTATTGAATTCTCTTTGGTTGAAATAATAACAGAATAAACAAACATCAATGAGCAACTTTTCTTCTCCTAATTAAAGAGAAACTTAAATTACACGATATTCATTTTATGGCTAGGATAATAACGTTCTTTTTATGGATGAAAACAATTAGAATATTTATTTGAAAAATCCATGTATTCTTATAAATTTTGATTAAAATATTCAATAAAAGAAAGAAAAAAGTTGTACAAAAGAGAAGCTCCCTCAGATTTTTAAACTACGCATGCTTCTATCTTCTTGAATTTCGTCTTCGGCACGAAATGGTTTTTTTCTCACAAATTGGTCGAAAAAATACTATTGATATAAGTAAGATTTTTTTCTCTTTAAGTAACTTTTGTTGCGACGAAGAAGAATGCATTCATCCGCATATGTGACGTGCGCCGAAGAAAGCGAGCGGTCAAAGTCGTTTCGATACACGCGTCTTGTGTGGGAGACAGAAACTAAAAACTAAATTATCAGCAATATTAACGCTCGAAATTTATTTTCCATTGTTTCAATAGAAAGAGCAACACATAAAGGATCAGAAGTTGTAAAAACCTCGATTTCGATTTTTCTAGAGTAAGTCCCCTTTCTTCGGCGCACGTCACACATATACATATATATAATAAAACATTGGTTTAATAACCACCGCAGGGTCTGCCTCGGAGCTACTGTCATTCAGGAAAATGACACAAGCTCCCGGTTGAACCGCGGTAAAATACACCTATGGCCACGCCTCATGACCGTGAGATGAGTGACCACATGCACGACGAAATCACTATGAAGGGCCAGTGAAACCCTCGTGTGCCTTAAGGACATGGAGCGACTCAAGTATGACCGCTTCCTGCATCCATCCGGAAAGTGCTTTGGCATATTTCTGGCTCACGGATATCGCTTTAAGGTTACTAACGATTAGAAGCGTCGCACCTCCAAGGGCACCGATGATGAGAACGATTATTTTAACAGAATATCCTTCATAGAGTCGCTTTAGCTGCTCTCTGAGATCCCTTTACCTCTCCTCTTTCTCAATTTTCTTGCCTATGATGTTGTCGGCCAGGCTCGAGAATTCGATTTAGAACATAGTTCGTTCAGGTTTGTCAAGAAGCACGATGTGGGGTCTTGTGTATTGGATAGTGACGATTGTCGAGAAATTGTAGTTCCAGTAGATTCGGCACTCCTCATTCTCAACAATAGACTCTATTCCCCTTGGAGCGTTCAGCGGGGCAGGGTCGCAGCCAACGGCATAAGAGCGATAAAGATGGCGGTAAAGCACTCTTAAGGCAGCGTTGTGTTCGTACATATACGTCGTTCCTGCGTGAGTAGGACAATTCGATAGTAGATGACACAGGTGCACAGGGAGTTTAAGATACGTCATGCACCTATCGCCGGAAACCTCTTGACGTAATATGCTGTTGCGGTATGCTTAGGTGAAAATCACAACGTCCTGGCTCGCTTAAATGAAACTCTCTGTTCCTGAATTATGTCCAGATGATTTAAGGAAATCAAATGTTGGATCATGTGATATGGATTGATCTTTCACAATTTTGTTAAAGTTTCCATGCAACATCTTGTCCTCTTGTTGTTTCAGGAAGTTTTTGTGCGGTGCTTTTAGAAGTAAAGTATCTTGATGGAGTAATGCACTATCCTCACTTACGATGTTAAGGTTCAGGCCAAGGGTTTCAGCTAGCTGCTCCGCGGCTTCGTAATGGAACGCTGCTTCTCCTTTCATTTCGCGATTCGTGACCATTTCCAGGAGAGGATCTCTACCGTTCGCGATGATACGAGCAGTACGGCAAGCATGTTAGTCGCACCTGCACTTCGTGAATGTTTCAGATGGATCTTGGCACACTTATCCAATCCAAAGTCCATACCGATTCCTCGTGTGTAGACCTCGACGATTCTTAGAGCATTCTTCAAATGTTTTTTTCCCGAAGCATAGATCTTTAAGTCATTCATATAGAATATATGAGTAACCTTATGCTCGCGATTCTTAGTTCTGCCGCAGAAGTATCCATGAGAATCATGAAGTGCAAGAGACAGTGGCAACGTTGTTATGCAGAAGAGGAGAGGGCTCATCGTGTCACACTGAAAGTAAATCTGGTCTTCCAAAGGGGCATCAATCTTTCTATGCATCCTACTATATTTGCGTGAACCTTCAAGCGTTCTAACAGACAGATGATAAGTCTACGGGAAGTTGAATCAAAAGCTTTCTGGTAATCAATCCGGGCTACAATAGATTGCGTTTGTGGTTTTAAGCGTCTTTGCAGACACTCCTGTCAATCAGCAGGTTTTCCCGACAGCCTGTTGCGCCTTATTTTGATCCTCGTTGTTCGTAAATCTCACTGCATACAGGTCCAATTATCCGAACAATCCTGTTATTCAGGATTGATGTGAAGATCTTATACAACGTGTTCAGACAAGTTATTGGCCTTTAGTTCTCTTGGTTGGACAAGTCGCCTTTCTTCGATAGGAGTACAGTTCGTCCTTACACCAGCCACTGCGGTATAGGGATCTGTATGAGGTAAAGATGCGGGCCAGATGTTGGTGTGTAGAAGTGAACTTCTCCCACCAAAAGTTCTCAATACAATCTGGATCAGCAGCGGAGAATTTCTTCGTGCCCCTCAATGCTTTCTGTACCTCCTTAGCAGTGATTGGTGGACATTCCTTTTCGGATGTATGAGGTTATCGCACAACTCCTTGGAACGTATAATGTTCTCAGTGCCTTCATTCAATGGATGTTTCATTTCGTAAATCTCTTCCGAAATGTCTCGACTTCTTCGGACTTCGGTGAGTTCTTGACAAAAACAGGAGGATCGCTAAAGAGGTGCGATGGTTCAGTGAGAAATTGCGGATTCTCCCTGACCCATCCCTCCCTCTTTTTAAATCTCTTTCTTGCGTCAGATAGTACTTGTATTTTGTCAACCATGTGCTGCATGATGCTCAACAGCTTTGACATTCTCAACGGGTAATCATGGATCCTCATTTTATGAGCGAACTTTCGGATCCTTGCCGTAAAAGGCTTACCGGATTTTATGTAGTCAATCACACACTGCATACGGGACGCGTTCTGTCTAGCCTAGCCAATCTTCTTGTTAAGTAGATGCAAGCGCTTCTTATTCTTCTCATCAATCTTCATGAACAAGTGATGGTCCAGAGGTCGGAATCGATGTCGCTTCCTGGTTTTCTTCTACGGCTTGTTCTTGCGGTGGTTAAGACATTGAGACCAACTGCTGAAACAAGGCTTCCCTTAAGAGACAACGGCGATTTTAGGACAAGGAGGAACATTAGCATTCAGGTTCCTCCCAAGCACCATGATCTGGCTGAAATGGATGCTATCCTTCGTGAAGATCTCTCAGAGGATCATCAACTAAACAAGAAGATTGGCTGGGCAAGACAAAACGCGTCCCGTATGCAGTGTGTGATTGACTACATAAAAT
>WSXT02183390.1:0-16324 GCA_011762715.2 Neuroterus valhalla | reverse complement strand
TTGCACCCTGCACCCCCCCCCCCCCCAACTTGTCTGCATGAGAAGCTCATACATAGTGAAGTGGAGAAAGTTGTCGGTCTAAGCTCCCAGAAGGGGTATTGTGAGCCCTTATTTGTAGATAAAGGGCGTGGTCAGTTTCTGGAAAGTTACAGTAGATGGAATCTACGGTGGGGGAAGAAGAGGAGAATTTTTATTGCTTTCGTACTCGTTCTCGGATTTTTCGTAAAGCTGCTTTTTACAAGCACTTAGATCAATATTTTCTCTATAAATTTTGAATTCATATGATGATTATATGGATTGTATATGAGAGGAAAAATATATAACAGGCGGAGTTTTGGTGAAAGAAGGGGTAGAGTGGGTGGTACTTAGTAAATAATAGGTGGGGTAAGTTTTTAGTGGGGTCAAGTAGGCAGGTTTGTTAGAAAACTATATTACTTCAAATTCTCCTTTGATCACATATCAGTGGAAGTAAAGATGTGGGCAAGGCTAATACGGTAGACAGGGGAGAAAACGGGTAAAGTGGATGAAAATTTGTAAGAAAAAACCCTCATAACTTTTAATTTCTTCTACATGAAGAGCTCATATATAGTGGAGTGGAGAAAGTTGGCGGTCTAAGACCCTGGAAGAGGTAATGTGGGCTCTTCTTTGTAGATAAAGGGCGTGGCTAGTTTCTGCGATGTTACAGTGGATGGAATCTAGGGTTGGAAAAAAAATCGTATCATCAGAAAAGTAAACATTCTCAGGGAAAAATGCAGAATAAATGAAAGTTTTACTTGATATTGGTGGCTAATAAGTCTTTTATTATAATTTGTGATCTTTATGGGGGCATGATCGTAAGGGGTATCATTTTTAGCAACACTGAATATGAGCGGTTGACTTCTTGATCGCAGAACAGTGAACCCTTTGTCTAAAGTTTCAAAATGCAACGGGGCCCAACGGGGGCGCAACAGTTTCACGCTTGGCCTCCCTCATGCATGAATCGTGGTGCTTCATTTAATCCCCCCGTAGGGGATGTACGACCCCCATACACGCTTCCCCCCCCCCCCCCCCCCTCTTCGAACCAGGTGTTCTCGCGGACCAACGGCACCTTTTATTTTGGATCTACGATCCTTAAGCTGCTTCTACATTAGTGGTGGTGCTTGATTGCGCGCCAGACTTGATACACATTTGCACTGCTTGTACAAAAAAAGATTTCTGAGGGTATCGAACCTCACATTATTGCAAAGAATTGCTTGAGAATTTAACAGAGTTTTTCAAGAATTTGTTACGCCACAGGAGGGCATCATGAGAAAGCACAATTCTAATATGTCTGATTAAATATGGATTTGTCTTGCGAACGACTAAACTAGTAAGTTCTAGTCAGGATCCTTTGAGGCACTTTTCGGATTTTTCATTCTGTGTAACTAGGAAATCTATGAACGTCAAGCAAGGCCCCAATCTCGTATTTTAAACAGGCTTGATTTGAGTATTGATTAGAATAAGATTTTAGACAGGAGCTGTTTGAGGCTTAGTTATAGTGTGGCCTGCTACTCCCTTTTACTGCAATGTCGCGAATTTCCACCAAAATCTATACTATCTAGTTGAAAATTCTTTCTATTTTTGTTTTGGAGATTCAGATGTTAGAATTAAACATTTAACCATTTTGTACCAGACTGGTCTATTGAGTCCAAAAATTTTTAAAAGAGAATCTCTAATCGTAAAATTTTCCTTTTTTTCTGTGTTGAAAATACAACGATCTTGTTAAAGAGATCTTTTCTGGGTGAGATTTCGATTTTTCAGTTGAACATTCATATTTTCCGGTTGAAAATTCAACTAATTTATGGAAAATTGATCTTTTTGGTTGAAAAATATCTGTTTTGTCGAAAGTTTAACAATTTGTTTGAAAATTATAACTTTTTTGCTGGAAATTAATATTTCCGAATTGAAGTTCAACTGTTTCGTCAAAAAATCGTTCTTTTTGCGGCCTCAAAATTCCTCTCTTTTGGGTAGAAATGTCCATTTCAGTTTTGGTTGAAACTCAAGAATTTCGATGGAAAGGACCTGCTTTGTTGAAAATACAACAATGTAGTTGAAAATTAGTTTTTTCGTTACAAATTATTCTTTTTGGGTTTGAAAATTCCACTGCTATGTGGAGAACTTGTCTTTTTGGCTCAAAACTTACTCTATTTTGGTAGCAATTCCATATTTCTTAGTTGAAAACTTAACAATTCATGTTTTTTTGGTCGAAAATTGAATAGTCTGACTTAAAATTCGAAATTTTTGTTTGTAATTCAACTCTTTTGTTAAGAGTGCAACTATCTTGGTAAAAGTTTATATTTTCGGATTGAAATTTGAAGTAGTTTGTAGAGAACTTTGTTTTTTGGTTGAAAATTCAACAATTTGGCTGAAGATTAGTCTTTTTATTGTGGATCAATATGCTTGAAAAAAATTTCACTATATTTTGAAAAATTCATTTTCTTTAAAATAAGAATCTCTTGTGTTGAAATTCTTATTTTCGGCCAGGAAATTCCACGGTTTTGTAGGGAATTCTTAGTTCTTTCAAAGGAATTCTCTCGACTGAAAATTTTTTATTGTTTAACAATCCATCTTTTTTTAGAAAATGTTGACTTCCTTTTTTTTACGTTCGAAAGGAATTTCATCATATTTAGTTAAAATTGCAACTGTTTCTATCGTAAATAATCTGTTTTGTTGAGAAATTTGCCTATTTTATTGAAAATTAGTTCGTTCGATTGGAAATGATTTTCATAGACTGAACATTCAATTGATCACTTTTCGGTTGAAAATTGAACTTCAATGTTTGGAATTCGTTCCATTTTTGCAGTTGAAAATTATTGTTCTAAGTGGAAAAATTATCGATTTCTCTTGCAACAACTCACGCTCACGCCCAATAAGTTATCGAGTTGCAATTTCGGAGGAAACCCAAGAAAACAATGAATTACGTTTGCATGCAACATTTAGTTCCAAATTTTGCAAAAAAAGGCCGGTAAGGTAGAAATCAGGTAATCATAATATATGGCTCTTATGTCTATAAAAACGGACGATAAGAAGCTTCTTCCATTAGTCATTATTTTTCATCAGGTTCCTCCTAAATCCCGATCGGAATTTCTACATGGGAATTTTTTCGAGCAGATGTTATTTTGATTCCCAATACCAGTAAAGAATTTCCCAATTATTTGTTGTAATGGAAATGTTTGAAGAATTGAATACAGCAATCAGAGATAATTTATATCCAGCCGATACTTCTCTCTCAATCTGAAATAGTCAAATCTTACTAATTGATAGCCATTCCTGAACCTCGAATTAATCAGAAGTTACTAATTGAATTAGTAACAAGGACTGACTAAATAAAATGGGAGCTCGTTACTCAATAAATTGGTAACACTACTACCAAATGAAATAGTCACTATTTCTACTGAAGAAAGTAGTCAGCCTTCCGTTGCTTCCTAGTCCAAATAGTAATTCAAAAATAATTCCATAATAATTCTTGAAAAGCTTTAGCAACATTAGAGTTATTACTCGATAAGTTTTGAAAGAATGAAGATATTCGATCGTGCCTTGGCACCCATTTTGAGGGACCAAAACTACAATTCGAGTTCGTGAACAAACTGTTTTGGATCAAAAATAAAAGAGAGGGAGCATTTTGAAAATTTTTTCGGAATTTCTTTTTCAAGACTCAAAAATTTCAAGTACGGTTACTTGTAGTACATAAAAAGTGAAACAATTTTTCCCTACGATTTTTTCTGATCATGATAAAATTTTCAGAGTTGTGTCATTTTAAAAATTAAAAAGTATAAACAAAAATGAGAATTTTCAGCCCAACAACGCAAGATATGAAAAAAAGTTATGAAAATAATATGTTTCTTTCTGAGAGCCCTCCAGGATGATCTTTACAACTTTTCGAGTTTTCCCAAAAAATCGAAAATTCAAATTTTTGTCGCACAAAAAATAATGAAAAATAAAAAGATTCATTTTTTGGTCAAACTATGTGACGTACGGAAAAATATAAGTAAACTAAAATTGTGCACCAAGAAAAGATCTACAAATTTGGTGAAATTAACTTTTTGATAGGACAAGTATTTTTTGCTTCATTAAAAAAAAAAAACATATAAAAAATGAAAAAAATGAATTTTTGGACAATTGACACAAGATTAGGAAAAATAAAATAGACGCAAGTTCTTTACCCAGAAAATATCTTTATATGTGTTATCAACTTCTTTATTATTGCATTTTTCATTTCAATCAAGAAAAATAACTATAAAAATGAAATAATAAAATTTTTCAAGAAATGACTAATGCTCACACAGAAGATTGATAAAGAAAAGTTGTTCACCCGATAAATATCTGTAAATTTGTTATAATTTTTCCCATTGGATGCGTAGTTTTTGTTTCAATCGTAAAAAATAAAATTAAAAATTCAAAAATGAAGTTTCTAGAAAAACTACACAACACGTGAAACGAATTAGGCAACAAAACTTTTCCATCGTTTTGGAAAAATTTTTATCGATCGCGTAGCACGAGACACGCGATAAGAATGTATTCGTTTAAGCCGGAGAAGCTTTAACAAAAGAGAATTCACACTCATCAAATTAAAGTTTTCGACATTTTGCTTTTGAGTTCACAAGCTTCTTATACAACTGTAGGGAGGTACAAAGGCCGAGCGCATAGCGCGAAGCGCGAGATCCGAAAGGCGCGCGCCCAGGCCCGCTCAAACTTGCGAGTAAAGTGAGCCGCGCGCGAAGTGCGTGATGAGAATGTGTGCGCGCAGCAGGCAGATTTTTTTTTTCATAGATTTAACGCATTAATAATATTATCATTTATACAATATCTTGTATCGTCAATTCATACCATTCATACCAAATGTTTGTAAATTCTTACTAATTTAGATTGCGAGAGTAGAGTCTGATGCTAAATTTAGTAAGAATTCATACAGAATTTCATTATATGTGGAGGGAATTCTCGGAGATTGATGTTTCCCGAAATCCGGGAGTCAAGTGGTACTTGGGTTTAACAGAGAGTTGAATCTCACGCAGAGCATAACTTTCTTTTTTTTCTGACTTAGTCTTAATCGCCGCTCTTCCAAATGTGTGCGGGCCTAGGTAAGCGACGCGACGGTTGAGAGCAGCAATGCAGCTGCTCGTCGTTACACACTTTCTTACATTCAAGTGTGTAAGAACACATTTTTGCAATGTGACGAAAAGAGTTCCCTCGTCTATATCTACGAAAGTGCGTGCAACACGTAACTTCTTCCCTGCATATTTACAAACTCACATTTAAAGTGAGAGTCTTAAGTATATAAATGTTTTACTGATGTATGTATATAAACATATATGCGAGGAAACGTAATACGATCTGTGTACATGTTTCGTGTACATGTGTTCGTGCCGCACATCTCGCATTTTTCGCGCCAGGCTATAATGAATAATGCATGGGAGAACCAAGACCCTTGGTGGGTTTTTGGTCTTGACTGACCATGGAAAAAACTTTTTTGCTCGAAGCAAACAAAATATAGTCTTCGAAGCATGGTGTAATGAAATTAAGGATAAGTATTGAAAAGGGAGTAAATAAGTTTGAACGGTCATTTTTATTGTTGGAACTACTTTGTGCCCTATTTCTCCCTTCTTTCCCAACTACCTGTACTCAAGTGGGATTGATTTTTCTTCTGCTACTAATGCTCAACAAACTTGCCTAGCAGGGGTTGCAAGTGACTATCGAATTTCGTAGAAAAGTGATTTGGTATAGATTCACATCAACCTTCAGAGCATTCTCGAACTGAAATTTCCAATTATTATCAGTAGATTCATAAGAAGGATCTGCACCTAACCATGTTAATCAAAATAATTAATTATCAATATTAATTGCAAAAAACGACTGTTTCAAATAAAGGAATGTTGAAAAAATTGAAAAATACAAACGAAAATTATACACAAAGCACTTTGCGTGTCCTAAAATTTTCATGCGGCATCCAATACGTCATCATCGTACATATCAAAAAGAACCGCAAGTGCCTTTTATCTTTTTTGCATTGTAAAAGTGACTGAGTGCGGAGCGCATTTTCAAACTAATAGAAGTTTCGGTTGCCCTTGCGAAGTTCCTTATACGAGGGTAGAGACCTCATCCACAAAAAGTATTTTGCTGCCGTGACGCTAAAAAGCGTTATTGACTTTAGAATATGAAACCGGCTGAAATTATTACGGGCATCGTTTACGACCTATTGCGTCCAAAAATTTTTATAAGAGAATCTCTAATCGTAATCTCTCTCTAATCGTTGTTGTTTTGTTGTTGTGTGTTTGTTGATTCGGTTGTTCGATTGTTTTTCGATTGTTTGTTATTTTTGTTGTTCGATTCATATTTATGGGTTGGAAATTCAAAATGAGCTTTTTTGCTAAAAATTCATATTTCGGAGTTGAAGTTCGACTGTTTGGTCGACAATTCGTTCTTTTTGGCCTCAAAATTCCTCTCTGTTATGTAGAGAACTTGTCTTTTTGGCTCAAAACTTCCTCTATTTTGGTATAAATTTCATTTTTCTGAGTTTTCATAACAATTCTGTTAAAAAGTTATCCTTTTCGATCGATAATTTACATTTTGAGAAAAATTTGTTATGTCTTCGACACACAAGTTTTTTTAGTCGAAAATCAAAGGTCTTGTTTAAAATTCGAAATTTTTGTTTGGAATTCAATTTTTATTTTAAAAGTGCCACTATCATGGTAAAAGTTCTTATTCTTGGCTTGAAATTTAAAATTGTTTGTAGAGAACTTTATTTTTTAGTTGAAAATTAAACAATGCGGTTGATGTTTTGCCTTTTTATTGTGAATCAATATTGAAAAGCGTTATTGACTTGGAAATATGGAACCTGTTGAAATTATTACGAGCATCGTTCACGACCTATTACGTCCAAAAAATGTTATAAGAGAATCTCTAATCGTAAATTTGTTCTCTTCTTCTCTGTTGGAAATACAAAAATCTTGTTGAAAAGTCATCTTTTCTGGGTAAGATTTCGATTGTTAAGTTGAAAATTCATATTTATGAATTGAAAATTCAACTATTCGTAGAAAATTTGTCTTTTTGGTTGATAAATATCTGTTTTGTCGTAAGTTTAATAATTTGGTTGAAAATTAGCTCTTTTGATGGGAATTCATCATTCGGAGTTGAAGTTCGACTGTTTCGTCGAAAATTCGTTCTTTTGGGCATCAAAACTTCCTCTTTTTTGGCAGAAATTTCATTTTTCTGAGTTCTCAAAACAATTCTGTTGAAAAATTATCCTTTTTGATCGAAAATTCACAATTTGGGTAAAATTTGTTATGCCCTCGACAAACAAGTTTTTTTGGTCGAAAATCGAATAGTCTTTTAAAAATTACAAATTTTTGTTTGGAATTCAATTCTTATGTTAAGAGTGCCACTATCATGGTAAAAGTTGTTGTTTTCGGGTTGAATTTCAACTTGTTTGTAGAGAACTTTGTTTTTTGGTTGAAAATTCAACAATTTGGTTGAAGATTAGCCCTTATATTGTGAATCAATATTAAAAAGCGTTATTGACTCGAGAATATAACTCCGGTTGAAATTTTTGCGAGCATCATTTACGACCTATAGATTCCACGCAAATGCAGCTTTTTGCATTTCGCAAAATTTCCAACAAATTTTTACACACTTGATATGTTATTGTGATTAGCTTTAAAACAAAGTTTGAATCGCAAAAATCAGGCTATTTTTACGAGAACATTGCTTCACAAATACTGAATATAAACGTTTCACAAATAATTATATAAAAGTATTGCGTGTCTTCGAAACATGCGGGGTTTCGAATCCGTGCTAAGGAGGAAGGACGTACGTATATTCGCATTTGAAACTCCGCCCCTAGCGCATGTTCCAAAGACACGCATTACTTTTATATAATTATTTGACGAAAGTTTATTTTATTTTTACCCAAATAGTGTATCTAGATTATTCAAAATTTCCATTTGATATTAGAGTTCTCCGGCATAACAAAGTTCCTTATACGATGAGGGTAGAGAGCTTTCGTGGGTAGAGACCTAATCCACAAAAAGTATTCTGCTACCGTGACGCTAGAAAGCGTTATTGACTTTAGAATATGAAACCGGTTAAAATTTTTACGAGCATCGTTTAAGATCCATTGCGTCATGAAAGAGAAGCGTTAACGATCCTGGCAAACTTTTACTAGCATTGACATACTATAACTTGCGTGATCAATGCGCTAGCATTGGGAATCTAGGGAGAGATATATGACACCGGTTAAAATTTTTACGATCATCGTTTACGACCTATAGATTTCACGCAAATGCAGCTTTTCGCATGTCGCAAAATTTTCACACATTTGATATGTTATTGTTATGAGCTTGAAAACAAAGTTTGAATCGCAAAAATCAGACTTTTTCTTACGAATATACGAGGATAACGAGGGTGGATGTACGTATATACGAATTCGAAACTCCGCCCCTACCGCATATTCCAAAGACACGCATTACTTTTACATAATCATTTGAAGAACGTTTATATTCAGTATTTGAGTTGTACGGCAGATAACTTTTCTCGATTTTCTTGGTTCGAGTCAGATTGGACTTATGTATCTTTTTAGTTTGAATGTCAGACAACTAAAGGGGTTAATAATTTCTGTTCAATCCTAGTTCCCACAATTAAGAGAAAGGGATTATTAATAACAAAGCGATGACAGTGTTGCATCATCAATCGTTTGATAGGATACTGAATACGCCCCTGTATGGGGACACGGTTCGTCGCCACGCGGGAAAAGTCGTTAGAAGCCTCGGTTGGAGTAGCACACTGAGTGCCACTACTTACAAGTAGTCAAGCGCTTTGAGAGGGCGTGTTGAGTTGGAAAGAGGAAAGAGGGAAAAGGAATTGGAGAGAGAGAGAGAGAGAGAGTCGCAGTCGTGAGAGGAAAGAAAAGAGAGAAAGATGCGCGCGTGCTCTCTGCGAGAGACTGGCGCGTGCCGGCGCGTGCCCCAAGGTTCGCTCTCTTTCCATTGGCGTAACTTTCATTTCCCTCCTCATAAAAAAAGGAAGCCAAATTTTCCGGATGAAAAATTTAACTTGTAATATTCTATTTTTTATCAACTTTTCTAAAAATTACAATGTCTTGTATACGCTTGGAGTATTAGAAATATTTCGCCGTGTCCAAATTACCAGATGCAAGAATATTTATATTGGAAAGTTCCATTTCGGAGAGTGGAAGTTGAAAAGTTCTATTTCGGAGATTGGAAACTGAAAAGTTCTATCTCGGGTGGGAATCTCAGTTATATATAAAAGCTTTTAATTTCCGTTTCTTGAATTTGAATCATTCAATAATTGTTCGGAGATAGAACATTCTCATTTGGACACGGCGATAGTCCTCTTGGGTTTTTTGAGATAAAAGAATATAGTTTTTTTGATACTGTCTTTTTTTTTATGGTCTTCTTTATAACATTAGGCCAAAATCTCTTCCAGGTCAAGCGTAACTGGTAAAGAGTTATTATCAGTTGTGTTGAATATTAAAGAGGGTACCATTCTCCTGCAAATTGTTCATATAACAAAAACTAAGCTGCTGATCCAATTTCCAGAATCTTGATGTCTCGTTCAGCTGGCAAGGTGATACAGAAAAAGAAACTTGTTTTCATAGTATTAATTCCTGATTTTGAGTCCTTACATTGAAAACCTACCATTTTTCAAAATGTATACAAGAATTTTATTGATATCTAGAAATTTGAATGCCATCAAAAGCCGGTAGGACCTAACCTGGCCCAGAATGTAATCCAACCAGATTTTTTCGAAATAATTTTGTTAAATATACCTACGCCACTGAGGATGCTACTATTGCCCGTGGGTATAGGGAAATCGTCTCCGTATGCGTATGTGAGTGCGTGTTCCGCTTAATGCATCCTTCCTACCCGCTTCTTAAGCGGCGATGCGTGACTGGTATATATAGGGTGGAGAATCGTGCTATTTGCAAGAGAACGACGCAAAGGGTACAAAATTTGTTAAATTGGCCAAAGCGTGTCTTAAGATTTATTTATGTATACTGTAGGGATATATGTTTAGTATGTACACATATATTTTTCATTAATTATGCAAATATGACAAATTTACTATTAATAGTATATTCACTTGCTATAATAACTATTAGCCTCAGTTTAATATTTTCTGCAATTACTTTTTCATTTACTAATTTTTTTCATTGCCACCGAAATATTTGGACTTCGCTTCTGTCGAACTCAGATTGGCAGAGATAAATACGGACTACCAGAAAACATGAAATAATAAAAAAAATAAAATTATATATAAAGCGACCGACGTCACTTTCTACGCCCAGGGCTGTCGCGGCTGCCTGTCATACTGAGCGAATTCGGAAGCCTTCATGCCACTTGTCGTATACGTCCTTCGGATTACGAAGCATGCATAACCGTTCTTGCACATTGCAGCATGTAGCACGTGTTCGGAAGCAGAAACCTCCGCCAAAAGGAGAATCCGATCATATCTTTTCGCAAAGCACAAAAGACAAAGTTTTTTTTTAAATAATCTGAAACACACGTTTTTTTAAAAATTACTCTGTTTCAGACATGAGAGTACGAGTAAAAATTGACGCGAAAGTAAATTCACGAAAATGAGTGACGCTGGCGTCATCTCATTGTTCGAGGTTCGGCAAGCGGCACTGCGCGAGAGCTCGTATTGGTCAGTGGTGGGAGGGGTTTTCTGAAGCAGTGACTTGAATCCCCCCCCCTCTCTCTCTCTCTTTCTTTCTTTCTTTCTTTCTTTCTTTCTTTCTTTCTTCTCTTGACTCAGCTTCGAGGTCGATATGTGGATGTACAATAGATAATTTTGGATCTAGCACCTACACTCTAATTTTGAATCAGTCGAAAATTGAGTAATTGAATTAATCAAGCATACTTTGACCGATGAATCAGTTATTTCGACTGACAAATCAGTCATTATGACTGATGGATCAGTTATTTCGACTGATGAATCAGTCATTTTGAGTGACTGAATCAATCAGTCAGTTAGAATGACTGATTCTCAGTCAAAATCAGTGACTGAATCATCAGTCATTTTCTAAACTTCAGATGAATCAGTCATTTTATCTGAGAACGAGGGAAAGATATATAGCGTTGTTTACTATATTATGAAAATTATTATTGAAATTTTTTTTCGATATCACCTGAATAGTTCTTTTACGAATGATACCGAATAATGGATATAAGTCTTCAATTATTATAGATAATTATTTGTATTATCTTTCCAACTAAAAATACCATTATATGACACAATTATAATAATAATAATGATAATAACAATCAATATATATAACAGGACTCTCATTTCGTTTTATTATTATAATTTTATGTTTTTTGTAAATGTTTTGCATAATTAAAATATTACACTATCGTAATTTTTCCCAATAATTATATGTATATAAGATTATATCGATTGCATTGTCAAAATGACTGAATTTTTTAGTAAAAGTGACTGCTTGAATCATTCGGGATGACTGGTTGAATCAATCAAAATTACCTATTTTGATAACAATTGGCTAACAATTGAATCAGTGAGCCAAAACGACTGATTCTAAAAGTCATTTTGTACTGCTTTGTCAGTCGTCGAATCTGCACTGTTTGAATCAGTAAAAAATGACTGAATTATTCACATTTCACTGATTAGAATTTAGAGTGCACTTCCATTAAAGAACGTCGAATAAGTTGAGGATATTTTTAGGAATTTTATCAAAATTGTTGTAGAATAATTTCTTAGTTTTGAAGTTGATAATGTATAGGAGTGGAAAAATGAGACATGTAGAATCAAAAAATAATTTGAAATAATATAATAAATACCTTTTCTATTAACAACTTGATTCTTTACATAAAATCCTAACATTTCATCAAATGATTTAAGAACAAACGAATGATTGACTTCATCACTCGAAATTACTGATTGAATTGTTTAAAATGACTGACTTTTATTAGTAAAAACGACTGTTTGAATCATTCGACATGACTGTTTGAATCAGGTAAAATGACTGATTGAATCAGTGAACCAAAATGACTGATTCGAAAAGTCACTTTTGACTGATTTTTCAGTCGTCGAATCCGCAACTGAACAAAAACTGAAAACATTTTTTTCAAACGTGATTTTTTTCGTGAATGGGAAGTGGAGACTTTGATTACAGCACAGATCGGCGAAAAATCGTATAGGGAGTCGGAAACCTTCGTTTTTATATGCCGTTTATACCTGCCGTTCTCGCAACCCCTATTTGAATTTGTAATTTTTTAATTCTGGCAGGATCTTGGGCGGGGGCTTTGACCATCCTGGTAACCACCTGCGCTCTTCATTCGCCACCAAGATTAAGTGCTTTTCGTTTCTTGAAAGCCTCTAATAGTTATATTTTAAGCAGAACAAAATGATAATGACGAATTCACGCTTTTCCAGAATCTTTCTATTTTTTATCTCGATCTACTTAAGTCCGATCTTTATTTGATGCAGGTGCTCGAAAATTAATTTACGAAAGAAATGTGAAATAAATTATTCTAATACAAATATTAAGGATTATTACTTTGAGAATTTACCTGGGCATTTAATATTATCGTTCATGGAACAATAATTTACTAATGGGAAAGGTGTCGATTAATTCATTTGAAAAGTCTCTGGAAAATGACAAAGTACTATAATTTATTACAGTATTCATTTATTATATAGTGATATAAATTATCCTAAAAGTTTAAATGACCGATTTTTAATTTTGTTTCAATTATTATTTAAATTAAAAATTTCAAACCAATCCGTCTCAAATAATGGATGGTTCGAATTTGCGTGAAACAAGTGGTCTCCCTGATCTTGAATCGTTTTGTACGCGTGAATTACAAATGAGAGGTATACTTACATACATGTCTGCAAATTTCCATTCGACATGGTTTCAGTTTTCACATTGATCGGTCCGCTTACGTAATTAAGTGCGCTCTTTAATTGCCTCTTGATCGGCGTGTATGCATTAATCCTGCTATGGATTAACTCTGCACCTGCCAACGATATATGATTTTAATCATACTTAAGAATTCATTTTTCTTTTTTTTTTGATAACGCTGAAGAGCAGCGATATTTCATCAGTTCGTCTTCAGCAAAATTAATTTCCGGAAAAACATTTTCAAAATTTTTCGTAGGGGTAAATTATATAAAATATCTTTCATAAATAATACAACTTATATGAATTCAAATATAATAATGTTTGTTAAGACCAATTCCATCACTTATTATCATGATCCTTATTATTGTCTTTATCTTCATTCTGATTTGTTTGTTGATGTTGCACTTTGTCACTTGCTCACATTCTGCATTTTTACGAAGATGAAATCGCGATGAATAATATTTTCATTTATAAAATAATGATGATTTAAACAAAAAATAGTTTATAAAGAATATTAATTTTGGAGATTAAAGGAATAAAAATTAATTTTAACTCTAAATTCTAATCAGTCAAAAATGACTGATTCGCAGTTATTTTTGATTGATTCAAAAAGTGCGGATTTGACGACTGACAAATCAGTCAAAAGTCACTTTTCGAATATGTCATTTTGGCTTACTGATTCAATCAGTCATTTTGACTGATTCAACTAGTCATTTTTACTATAAAAAGTCAGTCATTTTGAACAATTCAAGCGGTAATTTCGAGTGAAGCAGTCAATCATTCATTTGTGTTCAAATAATTTGATGGAAGGTTAGGATTTTCTAAAAAGAATCAAATTGGTAATAGAAAAGGTATTTTTATATTATTTCGAATTATTGTTCGATTCAGAATATCGCATTTTTTTTCCTCCTTTACATCATCAACTTCAAAACTAAGAAATTCTTTTACAACAATTCCTAAAAATATCCTCGACTTATTCAACGTTCTTTAATGGAAGTACACTCTAAATTCTAATCAGTCAAAAGTGACTGATTCGCAGTCATTTTTGAATGATTCAAAAAGTGCGAATTCGACGACTGACAAATAAATCAAAAGTCACATTTCGAATCAGTCAATTTGGCTTCCTGTCCAGTGGGAAATTTACCATCAGCCCATTGCTTGGCCAATTTTGGCCAGGCGCTAGGCGTAGTCACCCCAAGATTGGCCCAGTATTGCGCCAATGGTGAGCCTTGGCAATTTCCCACTGGGTGATTCAATCAGTTATTTTGACTGATCCAATCAGTCATACTGAATGATTCAAACAGTGATTCTCACTGTAAAAAGTCAGTCATTTTGAGCAATTCAAGCGGTAATTTCGAATGAAGCAGTCAATCATTCATTTGTGTTCAAATCATTTGATGGAAGGTTAGGATTTTTTAAGAAGGATCGAATTTGTTAATAAAAAAGGTATTTATTATATTATTTCATATTACTTTCCGATTCTGCATATCGCGTTTTTTGACTCCTATACATTATCAACTTCAAAACTAAGAAATTATTTTACAACAATTTTGATAAAATTCCTAAAAATATCCTCGACTTATTCAACGTTCTTTAATAGAAGTGCTTTCTAAATTCTAATCAGTCGAAAGTGACTGATTTTCAGTCATTCTTGACTGATTAAAACAGTGCGGATTCGATGACTGAAAAATCATTCAAAAGTGACTTTTCGAATCAGTCATTCTGGCTCACTGATTCAATCAGTCATTTTGAATGATTCAACCAGTCATACCAAATGATTCAAACAGTCACTTTTACTTACAGAAGTCAGTCATTTTGAACAGTATAATCGGTAATTTCGAGTGATGAAGTCAATAATTCATTTGTGTTTAAATCATTTGATGAAATGTTAGGATTTTATGAAACGAAGCCAATTGTTAATAAAAAGGTATTTATTATATTATTTCAAATTATTTTTCGATTCTACATATCACATTTTTCCACTCCTGTATACTTTCCTGTAACTTTCGAATCAGCCATTCTGGCTTACTGATCCAATCAGTCATTTGGACTGATACAATCAGTCATCCCGAATGATTCAAACAGTCATTTTTACTAAAAAAAGTCAGTCATCTCGAAGAAATCAATCGAAAATTTTGAGTGATGTAGTCAATCATTCATTTGTGTTTGAATCATTTCATGAAATGTTAGGATTTTATGAAAAGAATCGAATTGTTAATAAAAATGACTGACTTATCTGTAGTTTGGAAAATTACTGATATATCTGCCACTTTTCTTGACTGAGAATCAGTCTTTCTGAGCGACTGATTGATTCAGTCACTCAAAATTACTAATTTATCGGTAAAAACGACTGATTTGTCAGTCGAAATGACTGATTCATAAGTCAAAGTATGCTTGAATGATCCAATCAGTCAATTTTCGACAAAAATTTTCAATGATAGTTTTCATAATATAGTGAACAACGCTATATATCTTTCCCTCGCTCTTAGATAAAATGACTGATTGATCTGTAGTTTAGAGAATGACTGATAAATAAGTCACTTATTTTGACTGAGAATCAATCCTTCTAAGCGACTGATTGATTCAGTCACTCAAAATAACTGATTTATCGGGAAAAACGACTGATTCGTCAGTCGAAATGACTGATTCATCAGTCAAAGTATGCTTGAATAATCCAATCAGACAATTTTTGATAAAAATTATCAATAATAATTTTCATAATAAAGTGAACAACGCTATATATCTTTTCCTCGTTCTCAGATAAAATGACTGATTTATCTGTAGTTTAGAAAATTACTAATGAATCAGTCACTTATTTTGACCGGAATTCAGTCGATCAAAATGACTGATTCATCAGTCAAAATGACTGCTTTATCAGTAAAAACGACTGATTTGTCCGTCAAAATGACTGATTCAAATTTAGAGTGCATTAGTAACTGAAAATGATGGATGATCCGTATATGAGATATTCTTTTACAAATCGTACACCTGGATGGACGAGGGTATTTTAAATCTCTTGAAACTTTTCTTGTGTATTTCATATGTATATTTTTTTTTCATTCTGCGCAGAATTGAGTCAGCTTTTCAGAAGAGTTATTTGTACAATTTTATATTGGTAAATAACAAAGAATTTAAACAATTTGAATGTTTAAAGTCAATTTCTATACACGTCCCCAGTCGATAGAAAATTGAAACATACGCCATCGGTCTCCTTGTTGAATTCTATAAAGAAATCATGTTAAAAAAAAGTGGAGTCGTCATTCGTGCAGTTACAATATAGTATATTATGCACCTAGGGATAGACACAGGCGTTTTTTGTTGAGCGCGATGTTTACCGACCGAAGACGTATTCGGTAAACATCGCGCGAGACAAAAAACGTGTCTATCCCTAGGTGCATACGATATTTTCTTCAACAAGTGCATGAA
>WSXT02183379.1:0-20859 GCA_011762715.2 Neuroterus valhalla | reverse complement strand
TCAAAAAATCGAAAATTTCATTTTTGATCGCACAAAAAATAATGAAAAATAATCTGTGAACTCGATAACTTTCGAAACAATGATGATATTCCATCGTGTTTTTACACCCATGTTCAGGGACCAAAAATACAAGTCGAGTTTGTTAACCAGCTGTTTTGAATCAAAAATAGAAGAGGGGGAGCATTTTAAAAATTTTTTTGGATTTTTTTTCCCAAGACTCAAAAACTCTAAGTACAGTTTCTTGTAGTAGGTGAGAAGTGAAACAATTTATCCTCAAGACTTTTTTTGATAAAAACAAAATTGTCAGAGTCTTGGCATTTTCTAAATCCAAAATATAAGAGAAAATGAGAATTTTCAGCCAAATAACGCAAGATTGAAAAGAAAGTCAGAGAGCAAAAATGTCTCTTCTTGGGAGCCCTACAAGATCGTGAATACGGCTTTTTGAATTTTCTCCAAAAATCGAAAATTCCAATTTGGATCGCGCAAAAAATAATGAAAAAAAATCTGCCCGCTGCGCGACCACATTCTCATCGCCTGCTTCGCGCGCAGCTCGCTTCCCTCGCAAGTTTGGGCGCGCGTCTTTCGGATCTCGCGCTTCGCGCTCGATGTTAATCTCACCTCGCGCTCGGTCATGAGTTTACCTCGCGCTACGCGCTCGGCTTTTATACTTCCCTACAGTTGTATGTAGAGCTTGTGAAACTCAAAAGCGAAATGTCGACTACTTCAATTTGATGAACATAGATTCTCTTTTGTTAAAGCTTCTCTGGCTCTAACGAATACATTCTCATCGCGTGTCTTGTGCTGCGCACTCGATCAAAGTTTGTCCAAAACGGTGGAGAAGATTTGTTGCCTAATTATTTTCACTCACTCTAAATCCCTTGGACTGAAATTCTGGTCCAAGCTATTACCAAACCTGTAATTCTGGTCCAATGGACTGACTTTCCGGTCCAACGAACGACTTTCTGGTTCAATGGGCCAGAAAGTGGTCCAAGCTTGGACCAGGAAGAGTACGAAAATTCCGGTCCAATTGGACAGGATTTTTCTTTACCGCTGCTTGGACTAGGATTCCAGTCCCATGGATCGGAATATCGGTCCCAGGGATTTAAAGTGCATGTTGTGTAGTTTTCCTAGAAATTCATCTCTTTAATTTTTAATTTAATTTTTTACGATTCGAAAAAAAACGACGCGTCCAACGGGAGAAATCATAACAAATTCACAAATATTTTTCGGGTGAACAACTTTTCTCTATCAATCTTCTGTGTTAGAATTAGACATTTTTCCAAAAATTTTATTATTTAATTTTTATATTCATTTTTCCTGATTGAAATAAAAACTACATACCCTGTTAAGAAAGTTTGAGAATACATTTAAAAATATTTTTAGGTAAAGAGCTTGCCTCTATTTGATTTTTCCTAAGCTTGTATCAATTATCCAAATGTTCAATTTTTTTCATTTTTTATATGCTTTTTTATAAATGAAGCAAAAACTACTTGTCCCATCAAAAAGTTGATTTTACCAAATTTGTAGATCTTTTCTTGGTGCACAATTTTAGTTCATTTATATTTTCCAGTACCTTCCATAGTATGACCAAAAAAGGAATCTTTCTATTTTTTATTATTTTTTGTGCGACTAAAATTAGAATTTTTGATTTTTTGAGAAAACTCAAAAAGTTGTAAAGATCTTCCTGGAGGGCCCTCAAAAAGAAACATTTTTTTTTCTTTAATTTTTTTTTCATATCTTGCGTTGTTTGGCTAAAAATTCTCATTCTTGTTTATATTTTTTTAATTCTGAAAATGCCACTGACAATTTTGTTTCTATCGAAAAAAATTATCAGAATAAGTCATGAGAATAAATTGTTCGACTTATTGCTCACTACAGGAAGTAATACTTGCAATCATCGAGTCTTGAAAAAAAATGGTCTCAAAAATTTTTAAAATGCTACCTCTCTTTTATTTTGATCCAGAACAGCTGGTTAACGAACTTGACCTTTAGTTTCTGACACTGAAAGAGTGTACCAAAGGCCAATCAAATCGATTAGTTTTTTCGGAAGTTATCGTGCTAACAGACGGACAGACATACAGACAGACACATTCGTAAAAACCTGTTTTTCGGGTTCAGGGTTCAAATTTTACACAAATCTAATACCTTCTCTGATGAGAATGTAATAAACTGTGAACTCGATAACTTTCGAAAAAATGATCATATTGGATTGTGCTTTGAGACAATCTTTTAAGGCCGCGAAAGAAAGAACGAGTTCGTTAACCAGCCATTTTTTGCCAATGGTTCTGGTTTTATCCATCAAAATCGCTTCTTGAAGAATCAAAAATGCATGTTTCCGCTCAATCTATGCATGGTGCGAAAGAATATTGAAATAAAAAATTATTTATTTTAAAAAGACCTATACATTTTATATACACCATTTTTTCATCAGATGCATAGTTTTTGTTTAAATCAGAAAAATGTTACCAGAAATGAAAAGTTCCATTTTTGAGCAAAACTATGCGAGATATGAAAAAATGAAAGAAACAAAAATTCTTTACCTTAAAAAGTCTACAAAATAATTGTTGATTATTTTTCGATAGGACGAATAGTTTTCGTTTTCATCGTGAAAACAAACTTACAAAAATAAAAAATTCCATCTTCAAGCCAAACAATAAGAGTCAAGAAGAGATTATTTATAGAAAAATTGTTCATCTTAAAAAGGTTTACAAGTTTTACATGAAATTTTTCCCAATACGGTGTATATTTTTCTCTTTTTGATCGTGACAACGCTTCTCAAACAATAAAAAATTCAATTTGCTAGCCAAACTACGCGAGATGTAAATATCAGTGGCGAGTATTGTAATGAGAATGTGTTCCTTGAGGCCAGTAGAGCCTTAAGTAAACTTAATATAAAAAATTTTTATCAAAAATGAGAAAACAAATCTTCATAGAAGTGGAGGTTTTCAGCAGTTTTGCAATATTTGTAATTCTGTGTATTCATTACACTATAAACTGAATTAAGCACGTATGAAGCCGAGCGCGAAGCGCGAGGTGTAAAAAAAACCGAGCTCGTAGCGCGAGGTAAATACATTATCGAGCGCGAAGCAAGAGATCCGAATGACGCGCGCCCTAGGCGCGCTCAAACTTGCGAGCCGCGCTCGCAGCGTGCCATGAGTATGTGCCCGCGCAGCGGGCAGATATTTTAAAATTATTTTTTGTGCAATCAAAAATGGAATTTTCAATTCTTTGAGAAAATTCAAAAAGTGGTATTCACAATCTTGTAGGGCTCCCAAGAAGAAACATTTTTACATTCTCATTATGAATGAGAAGGTATTGGTTTTATGTGAAAAGTGACTTTCACGGGTTTGATGAAATCTTCACGTTTCGAGACCCCCTGAGTCAGAAAAAAATGGTTTTTACGAAGGTGTCTGTCTGTCTGTAATCTGTGTACTCGATAACTTTCGAAATAATGATCGGATTGGATTGCCCTTTGGCACACATTTTTAGGAACCGAAAAGACAGGACGAGTTCGTTAACCAGCTGTTTTGGATAAAAAACCAAAGGGGGGGAGCATTTCGAACATTTTTTTGGACTTTTTTTTCCAAGACTAAAAAATTTCAAGTACGGTTTCTTGTAGTGGGTGAAAAATGAAACAACCTATCCTCATGACTTTTTTTATGAAAGAAAAAGTGTCAGAGTTATGGCACTTTCAAAATCCAAAAATATAAAAAAAAAATGAGAATTTTTAGCCAAATAACGCAAGATTGAAAAGATAGTCACAGAGAAAAAATTTTTCTTCTTGGGAGCCCTACAAGATCGTGAATACGACTTCTTGAATTTTCTCAAAAAATCGAAAATTCCCATTTTGATCGCACAAAAAATAATGAAAACTAATCTGTGATCTCGATACCTTTTGAAAGAATGATCATATTCGATCGTGCTTTAACACTTATTTTGAGGGACCGAAAAGACAAGTCGAGTTCGTTAATCAGATATTTCGGATGAAAAATCAAAGAGGAGAAACTTATATCGTAAAAACCATTTTTTCTGACTCAGGGGGTCTCAAAGCATGGAGATTTCATCAAATCCGCGAAAGTCAATTTTCACATAAAACCAATACATTCAGAATGAGAATGTAAACATTGAAAAAAAAATGGTTTTATTTCATTAATATAAATAAGATTTTTTATTAATCATTAATATAATAAAAAGTATCGAATGGACTAATGGATTCAATTCAGGGTGCAACTGCCAAGTTTTATGGAATATTTACTAAGAATGTTTTTTTTCGGGGCATTTTCGTATGAGAAAAAATTATTCAAATTTTGAATGACACTCGTTTAACTTAGAAAGTAATTTTTTGCAACAACACACATTAATTGACCTATTGATGGTATCTCGGATTTTCTGGGAATAAGATTTTTGGCATAGGGTAGAATTTATTTATTTTTAGAATTATTTACTTTATCCCTGTCAGGAAACGAAGGAATCATTCGGTGAGCCTCGAAATAAAAAACATTCTTAGTAACTATTCCATAAAACTTCGCAGTGACATCTTGAATCAAATTCATTAGTCCATTCGATACTTTTTATTATGTTAATAATTAATAAAAAATATTCATTTATATTAATGAAATAAAACAATTTTTTTTAATTTCATGTATCGATATGCGACTTGAAAGCGCGAATAATTATGAAAAATACAGTACTGCTATATTCTAGGCAAAAAAAAACCTTTCTCTACTCAAAGTGAAGTATTTTGCTTATAAGTTGAAACAAGGGGTTGGCAGGTCAGTTTGAAGGTCATGAAAAACCTTCAGTTGATTAATCGACGTGTCTTGAAGATGCGAACAAATATACACATTTTCAAAAATCATTGAATTTTTTTCTAAAAGCAAACATTTCTTCGAATTCCAGGATAAAGTATAAACTCACTGTCATTTCCTGGTTCGGCCACCCTGGTTTTTCTTAGATTCATGTTCCAACAGCCACCCTGGAGAGCCATTAGAGCTAATTGAGGATAACTTCTAGTTTTCATCGCATAGAATTTTGAGACTTCGAATTGATTATACGAATATAATATTTTATACACAACATAACATAACGCATAACCTGGATTCTAGTAGGTCCTTCAAATCAAAAAGAAAATCATGCCATTAAAAACTTTATTTTGGTTCGCTTTGCAAATGGGAAAAATATGTCGCATGTGCCTGTAGGAACTTTGGGCTACAGATTACTTCTGAAAAAATTGTCTGAGGTAATCTACCGGCTTGTGAATCAACGCAGTTCACGGTCTCGTGACTGTTAACCAACGCTCGTTTACAAAAAGTCTTAAATCTGAACTTATATCCTACTAGTAAATACTAAGTTTCCTTATAATCTATAAATTTATACACATTGGTAACAAATATGGTATCAAATAGTATGGTATCTGGTACATACAGCTTCCTTTTTCATATGTATCTTCTCCTTCCTTCCATTTATATTGTATTTCCTTTTACTACTCAATCTCGCTGTGAAACGTAACATGGCTAACTCGATTTACAAATTTGCAGAGCTACTCCCTAATGTATCGCGTACCAGAGGATATGAGGAAACATATCAATTTTCTAACACATTTCATTCGATGAACTTGTGTTAATTCTTCATTTGATCCAAAAAATACCTCTAAATTAAGGAAATAATTATTCTACTATTTAGATACTTAATTATTCAATAAATTATTGGAGACATTTTTAATTGAGAATGGCACGCGATGTTTTAAGAGGCTCCACAGTCTTTTGGATTGATCAACAATATCAAAATTCTTGCCAATTTGTATAAAAATATTTACAAACGTTGCAACTTACAGTACATCAACTGATACATTCGATAATTATTCTGCATTTGATGATGCAAATTTTACCTTCAAATTTCTAAGCGGCGTAGACATAACTCCGTCGTCGAGCAACCCACGATAGGGTTGCAAAAATATTCAGAAATGCAACCGCAGTGCTTTCATGTACAGAAATTCCAGTCTTATTCCCGAAAGATCCGTAAAAACATTGAATAAAATTTTCTTTGGTTTAACCTACAATGGGTCTAATCGGAGTGTACATTTTATTACAAGGACAGAGTGTTAACCATACGCTTTGATAAAATGTTAACCATTGAATTAGGAAAAAAATCTTGAAAATCACAGGAAATTGTTTCTCATTTGAGTCGCTCCTCTCAAAACTGTGTCTTTCAAGAGACTCAAAAGTATATTTGTACAGTTCTCAGCAGCAGATTCACTACAATCTCCGAGAGTTCAGAATATTGACAGTCAATACTGTCAGTTGCAACTTCACTGTTTTAGGCAGACGATAAGTTCAAAGAGGTGAGACTGGAAAACTCGAAGATTTGTACAAATTCTACATCAAGGTGTAGAAAAGTGATGGAGGAAGATTTATGAATTATTCAACAATGATTTGCGATACTTTTGAAATGCTCAGTTTGAAGGAGAGTTGAAATAATCTTCGAGTTTCTCACTCTCGTCTACGATTCAAGGTCTAGAGAATCGAATTTAGATATGGTTCGATTCTCACTGAACAAATCTTGTGGTGTTGTCGCTTTAAGATACAAAAGGTTGTTCATAAAGTTGACTTTCTCCGGACTCGTTCTCTTGCTTTCCCGTGAAGCTCGCTATTACCCTTTTTTTCTTGACTAGAATTATTTTTCGGTTTCACGCGACTTGAACGAGGCCGTGCCTTTTCCTAGCCTGAACAAACCTCAGAGTGTTCGTCCCAAGCAGCGGCCTGAAAAAAAAAAGAAATCAGTATTATTTATTTTTGTTCTGGACGTTTAGATTTGGAGGATCAAACAAAGAGAAAGAGGGGCAGTTTGAGAATATACAATACTAGCATCAAAATGATACCAATACTTATAATAAACTAATACTCAAAATATTAACTAATGAATAATAAACTGAAAGCAAAATTTGCAGAATTTTTAATTTAAAATAATTCAGCTTTGAATCCCTGGTGGAAAAATATTTATAATCTGGGGTGAAACGAGAATTCAAAAACGTCAACTGTCGACCTTTGATAATTCTTACCTGACATTCAGGACTGCAGTACCACTGATTTCCACAACCTGCGCACACATATTGTGCAGTGCGTTCGTGACAGCCTTGACAACGTGGGGAAACATCTCTGTCTTCCACAACTTTTCCAGAAATCCGTGATTCTCTCTCGTCCATCATTGTCGTCTCTTCTTCCACATCATCCTGGGAAAAATGACATGCCATACATAAAATCTTATACCCTAAATTAACATTTAAGAAAACAAAATACTACGAGATATTTTTTAATGCCAACATTTTCTTATTAAGGATAAAAATTCGTTAAATTGAAAATGCAATCACACACTCACAATTTCTTGAATAAAAATTTTCAATTGCAGAAATTATCTTTTAGACAATAATTAATTCACTAAAATTTTTGGAACGAATTAATTAAAGTTTTTATTTTTCCAAAAGCATAACTCTCACAGTTATAAATATCGTGTTCGTATAATTTGTTACACATTATTGTTGCTGTTATTTCATTATTAATAATTTCATTGACATAAATTTTAAAAAAACATACTAACCACATGCATCATATTGTTGACATGAGATTGCATAGGTGCGTTAGCCACTGGCGTAATCGTAATTTCCGTCCGAGCCTGAAAAAATATTTAATTTTGTTGATCAAAACATTGAAGTGTTTTAGACTTACAATACATGTGAAACACGCTTTAACTGTAATTATTAAAGTTTGGATCTAAAAATTATTTAATATTGAACGTATTCAATTCACAAGAAATCAAATGAAGAAGAATTCGTTTCGAAAAAAAATTCCGAAACCATACGTTTCATAAGTTTTCAAACTATATTTAGAAGATTTCAAATGCTTCGAAATCACAATTTTCCAACTTTTTAAAAGACCAATTCGAACTTTTTAGAATATCCGTCTATTTGAATTTGAATTTTTCAATTTGAAATGTACGAATTCCTTAACTTTTAGTGCCTCCAATATGAAACAAACTAAAATTATCTATGACGATTAACATTTTTTAGATACTTCCCTGTTTTTCCCGTTTTACATACATTTTGCCAGGGCATTCAAATTTTCGGAACGGAGCCATCAAAACCATATAAAATTTAATTTCAAGCTTAAAAACTGAACAACTTTCGATCTAAATTTGTACATGATGAAATTGACGGAATGAAAAAATAAGCATTTATAACTTTCAAAATATAAAAAAAAATGAAAGAAAGGCAAAGGAAAAAACGAGGTTTTGAGTTTGCCTCTATTTTGTTTACTCTTTCCTAATTTATTTTCATTTATTTCATAATTGTGCATATTTGCACGAGTGCCTTTTCAAATTTTGTCGTTTTCAGTACACTTTTTTAAAATTCAAAATATTAACATTTAACACACATTAAAATATGGGTGTTTTCGGAATTTTAAAATTTACATTTTAAATCGTTATAATTGCAAAGAATTTCATAATAGTAATTGAAAATGGACAAAATTTGTGTGATATCAAGTGATAGATTTACAGGGTGGCGATTCGGCGGAAGATTTCCAATTCCCGGTCATTTCCCGGTTTTTCACGGTCAATTTTTTCAATTTTCCCGGTCAAATAGGAGCAAAATATTTATATTTGTCGCAAAATGCAAACGCTCATTTTTATTCATGACGTTGATTCTGAACATTCTTCAGAACAATAGATCAAACATTGCAAAATAAATCACTTTTGAAAAAAATACTTCAATTTTCAACAAAAAATACCATTTTTTCACAAAAATTGAAACAGTTAATTGAGAATAATAATAAAAATTAAGGAAAACCAATTTACGATAACAAAAAAAAAAAAACGTATTTCCAGCAAAATAGTTCATTTTTCAATCAATGTGAAGAATTTTCAAACAAAATTACGAACCTTAAACCAGAACAGTTGAATTTCAAAGCAATAAGATGAATTTTCAATTAAAAAGATAAGTAACTGGATCACTTCAATTTCGAACCATGAGAGTTAATATTCAAACAAGAAGATAAATTTCCAAATAGAAAGAATCATTTTCTAAGAAAAAATGTAATGTTTTAACAAAATAGTCGAATTTCAAAGTCAAGAAATAATTATTTTTAACCAAAAATGGAACAGTAACATAATTAGTTTAAAAAACCAATTGTTAATCAAGCATAAGTGTTTTATAATTAAAAAAAAGAATCTTTAACTGAAGAAGTTGAGTTTTCAAACAGATAAATAACTTTTACTGAAAAAAAATATTGAACGAAAATTTGATTACTCATATTATAAATTGAGAACAAACAAATGTTCAACTAAACAAATACATTTTTGAAGGAAACTATGGAATTTTCATTTGGAATGAGTTAAATTTCCAGTTAAAAAAAATGACTTATAACAACAAAAAAAACTAACTGTCAACCAAATTATTAAATTTATACACAAAATGATGAAGAATCAAATGAAACTGTAAATATCAAACTGAAGTAGTTAAATTTTAAACCAAAAAGACGAATCTTTAACTGAATGATGAACATTTAACTAAAATATTTCAATTTTTCAACAGAATGGTTGGAATTCGAACCATAAGAGTAAAAATATTATATATTTTCAATATTTAGTGTCACTATTTCAATATTTTTTTATATATATTTAATATTTTTAATATTAATATTTCTTCTTCGGAATACTACTTCTACTCTAGGCTGCTTTAAGTACTCTCTTTATTTAAAATTAAGAAGAGGGAACTTCAAAATTGTAAAAACTTTTGAATTGGAGGAAAGATTTTCAAAAATTCTTCTCTATAAATATTTTCAGAAATTCCCTTTCCCACGTCAGATAAATGGCGAAAAGAAAATAAAACGTAATAAATATATTTTTTTGAAAAAATGAATATGTTGAATGTTCGAGCTCTCATCAATTCGATTATCAAATTTCAGTCAGCTAAAAAATCTCAAAGAGCAACAAATTTGCAAAACGTTTTTCTTATAATGGAAAAAAATAAAAATTCTTAATCTTATGACGTATAGATATATTAAAATATTTTGAGATAGAGATTAAAGGAACGTTACATTCTTTAAATCAAATGATAAGATCTCTTTTTGATTCATAAAAAGGAAGCGGTCATTTCTATTTTTTTTTTTTTTTTGTAGAATTTTTAAAAGTCTATGTTGAGTCAAACGGATTCCCGGTTTTTAATTAAATTCCTGGTCATTTCCCGGTATCCCGGTCAAGTCGCCACCTGATTCATGAAATGTCTGGACAGGTTTTAGTGAATTTCAAGTTTTTAGAAAAGAAGGGCGGCACAAAGTCTGCAAATGCAAGAGCATTTGAATTTGAAGAAACTTGAATTTTGATTCGCTTTAAGGATGAAAGCATTCAAGAACATAAATCCTTTAAATTTTAAGACTTATAAATTTTTAGAGGAACTAAAATATCTCAATAAAATATTTCACCTTTGACGAGGATAGGAGATCGCTGATGGAGACCGGATTGGATTCATGATAAGCCTGAAAAATACGCTGAGTGGTGGAACTCGGGTGTGATGAGACATTTGTCGCAGGAGTACTTCGCTCTCGTTCAGGAGCCGTAAGCAACCTCGCTAAGGTTGGCGAAAAGGTTGTTGGTCTTGGCGATTGTGCTTTGGTAAGTATTCCGTGAAGAAGTGACCCCGTTTGTTGAGGTGCCGGACTCTGAATTGTTGGCGCAGCAGCTACTGGATGAAGCGTTACGTCGGGATAATTCTGCGGCGTCTTCACCGGTTCTCCTTTAAAAACATAAATACATGATTAGGCGAATAATAATGAACAACAACAATAAATAGTTTATTAGGTTTATTTTTCAAGTTTGTTCGATTTCGAATTGAGTCAAGGTGAGCTCGAAATTTGTGTTCAGCAATCGGAAAACCTATCTGGTAGCAAATTTCATAAAAACTCTGTAATTTATAGAATTTTTCAAAGACTTGTTACCGTGTCATGTTACTTTGTCAAACATGAAAGTAATTGGAATTTCAGATGGCTCGAAATTGTTCGATTACTTGAATGAAAGACTGTCAAGTCAGCTTCAACTCGACTCGATTCGAAGTTTCGATCATTCTGCGCCCCCTAGAAGAAATATTTTCGAAGAATTTTTATACCTTGTTGCTGACTTAGTTTTGCAAACTGCACGAGCACGTCCTTGAAACTCATGGCATTGTTGGGATCGACAGTCGAGTTGCTTTTGCAGGAGTCGGTGCTAGAAGGACGTGAGTCCGTATTTTGTCCCGTTTCTATGATCGCCCCTCCGGCTCCAAGGCCGATGTTGACGTTATTTCTCATCCTTCGGCCCCTGCAACCGTGATCACTACTGTCGTTCAAACGTGAAAAAAAAATCATTGGTATTGTTTCATCTGGATAAATTACAATCTATAAATAAGAAGCGATTGAATTTAAAAGCGTCAAACTATAATTTATTCTATTAATGATAAAACCTAAAATTTTGACACGGAGTAAGCATTCAAATCTCCATCAAAAAATTTCCGTCATTTTCCAGCGAACCTCTAGTTTTCAAAACTATAAAAGTAAATGATTACGTAAAAAAACAAGGATTATTATCAAATTAATAAACATTTAAATAAAACTATTTGAAAGTCTATTGAAATTGACTGTTTCTGATTTTATTACTTTTTTAGTTTTGAATACTGCAATATTTATGCTAGTAATGAATCACACGTTTTTTGAATTTCAGAACTTATAAACCCTGCAATTTCGAGCTAAAGAATTTTCAAAGCCCTTTTTTTATTTTCGGATTTTAATATTCTTAAAATTTATCTTTATTTTATCATGTTTTAATTCTCGAGAATATTTTACTGTTCCATCCGTGAAGGTATTATATTTGTGTAAAATTTCACCCCCCCCCCCCGTTTTTATCAAATGTCCACGTTTTGAGACCCTCTGAACCCTTTGGAATACTTCTTACGTGCCCGTGACTGATGTTAAGTTCGTTGGCCGTTATAGTTAGAGCATTTTCAAAATTTTTGATACATTTTTTTCAACATTATATAATTCTATGTACGTATCTTCGTAGTATTCGGAACGTAGACCAGTTTATCTTTATGACTTTTTGCTATAATAAAAAATTGCTAGGGTTCAAGCATTTTCGAGATTCAAAAATACAAACGAAAATGAAGATTCTATACAAAACAACGAACGATATAAAAAAATTCAAGAAAAGAACAACGTTGATTTTTTAGTGCCCTAAAAGATTATGATAATAACTTTTCAAATTTCTTTGAAAAATCGAAAATAAACATTTTAACTGTACAAAAAATTTTGAAATTTAAATCGAAAATTGAATTTTTTTGGCAAATCTATGCAACTTACGAGAATAGATAATATGACAAAAATTCTGCACACAAAAAGTATTCACAAACATTTTAATATCTACTCTTTGATAGGACAAGTACTTTTGTTCTATTCATTAGAAATAACATTTAAAATGAAAGAATTGAATTTTGTGAAAAATACGCAAGGAACGGAAAAAAAATTTATCAGCAAAAGTTTTTCACCCAGAAAAGAACTATGAATTTAACACTGATCATTTTTTTATGGAACGCGTAGTTTTTGTACTAATCGTGGAAAATAAAGTGAAGAATGAAAGAATCAAATTTTTGACAAACGACACAAGCGATAAAAAAAATGAGAAGACAAAAGTTTTTCACCCAAAAATGAACTACAAATTTGTCATCAACAATTTTTTTATGGGAAGCGTAGTTTTTTTTATCTGCCAAAAAAATATTCGACACGAAAAAACTAAATCTTCTTAAAAATAACACAAAGTACGGAATAAAATGATTAATTGAAGTTGTTTGCCAAAAAATGATCTGGAAATTTTTTACTCATCAGTTCTTGATTGGAGAAGTAGATTCTATTCTGAACGTGAAAAGTAAAAATTTTTAAAGAACATCTCAAGAGACGCAAAAAAAATTGAAAGCAAAAAGTTTTGTGACAAAAAGAGATTTACAAATCTGTTATGAATTTTCATTACAAAGATTCTTTTGAAATAAAAAAATTAACATTCAGGATAAACGATACAAGGTAAGATACAATGTACAATAAAATGTTCAAAAACAAAATTGTTTGCTCAAATCAGATCTCAAAATTTGTCCCGGATGAAGATATATAAATTAATATAAGATACATTTTATATATTAAAAGATAATGCGAGCGAAGCGGGCCGCGCGCGGAGAAAATATGCCCGCACGGCAGGCAGATTTTTTAATTTTTCAAATAACCCCCTTTCCAAAAAAAAAAAAAAACCTGTAAAAGTGGTATTTTGACAGCCCCCATAAACCGTGGACAAACGAAGGGTTTGCATTAAAGAAAAACACAAATTGCTCCAGCACCAAAGTCAGAAGAAATTGATAAATTGTCTCACCTCCTAGGAACGGTTTCAGGATGTCGTAATCTATAATCTGCAATTATGGACCTGACATCAACAATAGGTCCTTGTCGTCCCTCACCGATCTGCCTGTTTTCAATGAGTGCGTCCGCCTGTTTTCTGGTATCTGCATTCTGCTTGTTATGTGCATTTTGAACAGACTGTTGCTGTAAAGGCGACTTCGAGACCTTTTCAGTTTTACAAAGTCCAGAATTATCATGCAAAATGCCTTCCCCTTGGTCATCCCTAGTGGGGAATCCACATTTTTCTTTTATCGATACATTACTTGCACCTTTTCTGCCTTCCCAATCTGAATCCGAAGTAGGCGGAAGCATTTCACTTATTGTGAGTTTATCGTTCCCTTCCATGAAATTTATCACTTGTCTTCTCCTTTCAATCCTGAGATAAGCTTCCTCCTTTAATTTTCTCATGGTGAGGACCCTATTCCATTCCAATTCTGCTGCTCGCGCCAATTCATCGAGGGCCTGTAAAATCGAAATAAATAAATAAATAAATAAATAAATAAATATATATATATATATATCAGGAAAACTAGATGGTTATTAAAACCCAAGAAAAAGATTCACGATCTTTTCCTAGTACCCTAGCACCCATTCAGGGTGAAAGATTCAGGAATTTATAAGAAAAGGGTAAGGAGAAGGATGAATAGCAGAAGGAATAGACTTTAGGTTGATCTGGGAACTTTTAAATCTCAATGCAAATTTTTTAAACTATTCTCAAATTCAAGACGAATAAAAGCAACAAATTGAAGCTTGCAGAAACAACTACAATCGAACAAGATCGATTTTAAAATCATGTACCACAAATAAGAAGAATCTAACGCTCACGAAAATTAGGACATTACAACCAACTATACCAGGGTGGCGATTCGGCGGACGATTTTAAATTCCTGGTCATTTCCCGGTTCTTCTCGCAAAACGCAAATATTTTTTTTTAATTCATGACGTTCATTCTAAACATTCTTTAACACAACAGATCAAACATTGCAAAGTAAATCAGTTTTGAAAAAAATACTCAGATTTTCAACAAAAAAATATATTTTTTTCTTACGAAAATTGGAACAGTTAAACTCACAAGTAAGGAAAATCAATTCACGATAACAAAAAAAAAAAAAAAAAAACGGATTTACAACTATTAGTTCATTTTTCAATCAAGAAGATGAACATTCAAATAGAAAGATTAATAATATTTAACTGGAGCACATCAATTTTTAACCATGAAGGTGAATTTTTAAACAAGAAGATTAATTTCGAAATAGAAAGAATCATTTTCTAAGAAAAAATAGAATGTTTCAACGAAATAGTCGAATTTTGAACTAAAAAAATAATCATTAGCAATGGAAAATGGAACAGATAAATTACTTTTACTGAAAAAGATAAATTGTCAACGAAGATTTTAATACTCAAAGTTTAAAATAGAAAAAAATAAATGTTTAACTAAACAAGTGGACAACTGAAAGATTTGAGTTTTAAACAGATAGATTAACTTTTACTGAACAAGATAAATTGTCAACAAAAAATTTACTCAATACTCAAATTTTAAAATAAAAAAAATGGATATTTACCTAGAAAAATTAATTTTCAACTGAAACTGTGGAATTTTCAATAGAAATAAGTTAAATTTTCAGTTAAAAAATTACCTATTGCGAAAAGTACTAACTTTCAAAAAAATAGCTAGCTTTCAACAAACAAACAAATACTAACTGTCAAACAAATTACTATATTTTTACAAAAAATGATCAAGAACGAAATGAAATTTAAAATATTTACCTGAAGTAGTCGAATTTTAAACCAGAAAGACTGTTTTTTAACTGAAATAATGATCATTAAACTAGAATAGTTCAATTTTGCCAAAAAATTAATATTCAACCAAAAAATATAATAAAAAAAAAAGAAAATGGTTGAAATTTGAACTATAAAAATAAAAATTTTCAAACTAAAATGGAATAGTGACATTTTTGGCTAAAAAAATTAATTATAAACCAAACATAAGAGTTTTTTAACTAGATTATTGTTCGACTAAAATGAAAAATGTTTAACTGTATAACTTGAACTGTTAACCGTAAAGAAGAATTTCTGAGGAATATGTGAAGTTTGAACAAAATAATTAAATTTTCCATTTAAAAAGACAAATTCTCACCAAATTCTCAAATTTTGAACTAGAAAAGATCAATTTTCAACCAAACTGATGATTTTTCAGGTATAATGATTAATTTTCAAACGGATACAAGTATTTAAAGTAAAAGGATGAATTTTCGACCATAAAGAATAATTTTCTATAAAAAAGGCAAATTTCTCTACATAAATTCTAAAAGAAATACATTAATTTTCAGATTCAAAAATAAATGTTCAACTAAATACTTGAATAAATTACTTGAATAAAACTTGAATTTAGCTCTCAACAAACAAGTTTGAATTTTGAATAAGTAGTTGATTTTTCAATTAAAAAAAGGATGAATTTGCAATGAACAATTTGGAAAGATTTTCTATAATTTAGAAATATTTCTTCTTCGGAATACTACTTCTACTCTAAAGACTGCTTGAAGTACTTTCTTTATTTAAAACTGAGAAGAGGGAAAATTGTGACGAATTTGAATCGAAATGATGCAACTTTAACATAAAAATTTAGCTCTCAAAAAACAAGTTCAAATTTCACACAAGTAGTTGATTTTTTAATTAAAAGAGGATGAACTTGCAATGAACAATTTAAACAAGTTTTCTATCATAATTTAGAAACATTTCTACTTCGGAATACTACTTCTACTCTAAAGACTGCTTGAAGTACTTTCTTTAATAAAAATTGAGAAGAGGGAAAATTGTGACGAATTTTGAATTTGAGGAACGATTTTTTTTTAATCCTCTCTTCTAAATCCGAATTGTGAGTAGTTTGAATAGTTCCCGTTCCCTGTGAAAAATCCCCTGTTCCAAGTGTAATAAAATTATACTTTCTCACTGAAACTCTCTGCTCTAAAATAAAAACTAGAATTATTTTCTGAAATTCCCTGTCTCAAGTAGGATAAATGAGGAAAAGCAAATAAAACGTGGTAAATACATTTTTTCGAGAAAATCTAGATAATAATTCTTTCTGTATATTTGGGATATCATTGATGTGATTATCAAATTTGAGTCAGCTGAAAAAATCTCACAGAGCAACAAATTTGCAAAACATTTTTCTTAAAATGGAAAAAATTACAATTCTCCCCCTCATGCTGTGTAGGTGTATTCAAATTTTTTGAGAATCAGAGTGAAGGAAAGTTACATTCTTTAAATCAGAGGTGTCCAAAGCGTGAGCAACGGTGTAAATAACTGTCTTTCGTCAATCCCCTCTCTCACCACCTTGAATGCGTTCATGCGGTGTAGTCCAGTCTATTTAGATTTTATTATTGCAATTCATTGGGTAAGAAAAATTTTTTTTGCCATCTTTAGGGTACCATATAGGAAGCTTAAATCCGAGTTTTCGACCATCAACCCTTTGCAGGTTGTCCGCCATCTTGAATTAAGGGGTGATTTCTTGTATCGCGTATAACAGTCGTATTTTTAATTTATTCAAGAAAATAGAAAATACCACTTATCATGAAAAAAATAAGATCTACAAATAAGTATATCTAATATTTTCTCGTATTTTGCTTATTTGTTGCTTAAAAATCGATTATTAAAATAAAAAGAGGGTTGGAAATTTTTCAGATCAAATATCTTTTTTGTTTTCGGTGCTATCGCAAAACTTTTGAAACGAAAGTTGTAATTCACACGATTCTATATAATTTTTGTTCGAAACTTTTTTTTTGTAAAAGCAATTGTTTACTTACAGTAGCGCCTGAAAGTTGCGCGGTAGTTGGTAGTGCTGGATTGCGAGCCCTGTGCCGTACTAAATTATTCTAAGTTTGTTGATGGAATGGAGCTCAATAGTTTTTCTCTTCCTTTTTATTTTTTTTTAATTAAATATAATTTTGACTTTTTTTGCATGCATGATTTATACATTAAATTATTACTCAACCTAACTACACATCCGGTACAAACTTACACCATTTACCTCAGACAAGATACAAAAGAACACTATATTAGCTGCACACAGTTAATACCATTTAAACAACACACTATATATAAATATAATTACACTGCACGTTTCCCTGCTAGAAAAAAAATGTGGCCAGTTTCCAATGTTACTTTTATATCTGATTGGACGTAAGATCAAATTATTTTCAACAGGGATAAATAAAAAAAGACGATTTTTTGTAAATTTGTGAAACAAGAAAAACTGAAACTGATCAAGAACCTTGAAATTTCATTACAGATTGCATATTCATAAATGAAAGATTATGAGGTTCGTAACATGAATCTTACAATTTTAGTAAAAAAGTTTTGTTATCGAATTGCTGTTCAAATTTTCTCATTCTTCCTTTTTGAGAATTTTTCATATATTCTTACAACAAAAAAGAGAAATCATATGAATAATCGTTTAAAATTATATTGATAAATAGTAAATAATTGTAACGCCAATAAAAAATAATCAAAGTTAGGTTTAAATAATATTTGTATGTTGATGGTAAAATTGGCTTTCGGGTCATGAAAGAATTGAAATCAATTTGTCATTGAATCAGACGTTTCGGCCTCTGTTATGGGCCCTCATCGGTGATTTATTTCTGAAATTTAAGCACAAAAAATTTTTGTTTTGTGGAAATATATAATTTTAGGGTGAAAATATTTTTTTGTATGTATAAATTAGGACAAAAAATGTTGCAACTCTTTAGTGATTAAAAATGAATAAATAAAAAATAGTTTGATAACATTCATAATTTTCGTGATGTTATCAAAATTTTTTTATTTAATTATTTTTAATCACTAGAGAGTTTTAACATTTTTGTCCTATACTATACCTAATAAAAACTTTTTTCACAATGAAAACGTATGATTCAATGACAAATTGATTTCAATTCTTTTGTGACCCTAAAGCCAATTTTACTATCAACATACAAATATTATTTCAACTGAGAGTCGATACAACTTCATCTTTTAACGTTAAGTTTAAGAACAAGAAAAATTCAAAATAACAAATAACAAATAGAGATAATTGGCATATAAACCATGCACAAAAAAATTGTCAAAATTATATATAATTGAAAAAAAATGAAACAGAAAAAATATTGAGCTACATTCCATCAACGAAACTTGGAATAATTTAGTACGGCACAGCGTTCGCAATCCAGCACTACCAACTTCCGCGCAACTTCCAGGCGCTACAGTCAGTAAACGATTGCTTTTACAAAAAAAGTTTCGAACAAAAATTGTATAGAATCAAGGGAATTACAACTTTTGTTTCAAAAGTTTTGCGATAGCACCTAAAACAAAAAAGATATTTGATCTAAAAAATTTCCAACCCTCTTTTTATTTTTATAATCGATTTTTAAGCAACAAATAAGCAAAATACGAGAAAATATTAGATATACTAATTTGTAGATCTTATTTTTTCATGAAGAATGGTACCATCTATTTTCTTGATTAAATAAAAAATACGACTGTTATAGGTGATACAAGAAATCACCCCTTAATTCAAGATGTCGGACAACCTGCAAAGGGTTGATGGTCGAAAACTCGGATTTAAGCTTCCTATATGGTACCCTAAAGATGGCAAAAAAAATTTTTCTTGCCCAATGAATTGCAATAATACACATAGGATTCGACTAAATATACTGGACTAGTGAGCGCGATGTGGAAAAGCGAAACGAGAAGAGAATTCTCGAAGCGCTCGAAGAAAGGGGAAGAAAGGAGAAGCGCGCCAGCCTTGGGTTGGACACCCCTGCTTAAAAAAAAAATGATAATATGTCTTTTTGATTCATAAAAAGAAAGCGGCCACTTCTCGTACTTTTTCGGTAGAATTTAGGATAGTCTATGTTGAGTCAAATAAATTTCCGGTTTTTAAATTAATTTCCCGAGCATTTGCCGGTCAAGTCGCCACCCTGTATATTCAGAAGTAGATAAAATTCAAAGTATGCAAACCAAAAATAGCCCAAATCGAGCGAATTTCAATTAAAAAATAGCTTTTATGAAAAAAAGTACCTGAAGTTCAGCTCTGAGTACATCTGCCCTTGAGGCTAGTTCTTCAGCCGAGGCATTTTCGTATCCGGTGATGAGGGAAGAAACCAATTGTTGCCGCTGATCGATGCAGATTTTCTTCGAGTTTGTACTACCGTTCGCCGAAATAACTTCTTCAGTCGACCTTCGTTTTCTGCTACCCCTTCCATCTGACCTAAACGCTCTTGAGTCTTCTTGCTGTTTAGGCAGTGGTGGAACAACAGTTGTGGATTTCTTTGTAGGATCGGTAGGAGTTTCTGAAAGAGGTTCTTGCTTCACAGCGGAAGAATGCAAACGATCAGCTGCAGCTGCTGCAGTTTCTTCTGGAAGAGCTGCTCCATTCTGCTGGCTCTGTGGCACCTGAGGAGACTGTCTTGAAAGGTCTTCCTCTTCCTTTTTCTCGGCAGCTTCCACCTTTTTACCATTGGCTCCGTTACCATCCATTGCATGCATCTTGTTCAAGCTGAAATCAGAATTTTAATCATGAGCTCTCTCTCTCTCTCTCTCTCAATACAAGGACGTCTAAATCCAAAATTCAAAGCCAGATTAGCTACTTTCATCTAATATTAAGATATCTTGATTCAAATTCCAAAATGCGGGCCTTCAAAACTATTAACTTTATATAGGAAGATTAAAAGCAGATTTAAATTATTCAAACTAAGTTGCAAATTATGGGATTCGAAGAACAGTCCTGTATCTCCGGTGCTTAAAATTTAATTCAAGTTTTAAATGATACACATAATATTTTATTTAAATAATTACAAATTAGAAATAGATTTAATTGCAAGGTCTTTGAAATTAGAGAATATTTCACAACGATATATTCCGAATCTCGTTCCAAATTGTACAAGTTTAAAATGGAAACCTTGAAAAAAGTATCCTTCTTGAAATTGAAACAATATCAAACTGGAAAACTTTTTTATGTTAAGGTATTATCAGGTTGGAGAACTTCCCATAGAAATTCAAATTTGAAATTCACATTCTTAAAAATGCGATATCAAAGGGTCTGTGTCTTATGGACGTAAGTCCTATCCCAGAGTATCGAAAAAATCACATGGTTTACATTAGCGGCTAAACTTTTCAAACCATTTTTTTTAACTAAAGAACCAGAGACTGAAAAGTTCAAAATTATAATTCTACAATAGAAGATTATCAATTTAAACCTTCTACATAGTATGATCTACTTGAAATTTTAACTTTCAGAACTGAATATTTGTCCCATTCGTACCCATTAAGGGCTGAACAACGTCAAAATTTAAGTAATCGAAATCACCAGATTTAAATCTTCGGAAATTTAATTTTAATATTTTTATTTTACCAGAAAATAGTTTCTTTT